>QFEZ01000384.1:0-34040 GCA_003316425.1 Russula lepida | reverse complement strand
TTGCTGTGAAAACTATATCTCTAGTTATATTAACTGCTGTAAAACTATATCCTTTCCATAAATATTGCTGCAAAAACTATATATCTAGTTATATTAACTGATGTAAAACTATATCCTTTCCATAAATATTGCTGTGAAAACTATATCTCTAGTTATATTAATTGCTGTAAAACTATATTCTTTCCATAAATATTGCTGTGAAAACTATATCTCTAGCTATATTAACTGCTGTAAAACTATATCCTTTCCATAAATGTTGCTGTGAAAACTATATCTCTAGCTATATTAACTGCTGTAAAACTATATCCTTTCCATAAATATTGCTGTGAAAACTATATCTCTAGCTATATTAACTGCTGTACAACTATATCCTTTCCATAAATATTGCTGTAAAAACTATATCTCTAGTTATATTAACTGCTGTAAAACTATATTCTTTCCATAAATATTGCTGTGAAAACTATATCTCTAGCTGTATTAACTGCTGTAAAACTATATCCTTTCCATAAATGTTGCTGTGAAAACTATATCTCTAGCTATATTAACTGCTGTAAAACTATATCCTTTCCATAAATGTTGCTGTGAAAACTATATCTCTAGTTATATTAACTGCTGTAAAACTATATCCTTTCCTATATCCTTTTCATAAATATTGCTGTGAAAACTATATCTCTAGTTATATTAACTGCTGTAAAACTATATCCTTTCCATAAATATTGCTGTGAAAACTGTATCTCTAGCTATATTAACTGCTGTAAAACTATATCCCTTGGATCAATATTGCTGTGAAAACTATATCTCTAGCTATATTAACTGCTGTAAAACTATATTCTTTCCATAAATATTGCTGTGAAAACTATATCTCTAGCTATATTAACTGCTGTAAAACTATATCCTTTCCATAAATATTGCTGTGAAAACTATATCTCTGGCTATATTAACTGCTATAAAACTATATCCCTTGGATCAATATTGCTGTGAAAACTATATCTCTAGCTATATTAACTGCTGTAAAACTATATCCTTTCCATAAATATTGCTGTGAAAACTATATCTCTAGTTATATTAACTGCTGTAAAACTATATCCTTTCCATAAATATTGCTGTGAAAACTATATCTCTAGTTATATTAACTGCTGTAAAATTATATCCTTTCCATGAATGTTGCTGTGAAAACTATATCTATAGCTATATTAACTGCTGTAAAACTATATATTCTTTGGATAAATATTGCTGTGAAAACTATATCTCTAGTTATATTAACTGCTGTAAAACTATATCCCTTGGATAAAATATTGCTGTGAAAACTATATCTCTAGTTATATTAACTGCTGTGAAACTATATCCCTAGTTTTATTAACTACTGTGAAAACTATATCCTTTTTATATATATTGTTATAGGAACTATATCTTTATTAATAAAAATTACTGCAAAAAACTATATACTTATATATATAATTGCTGTGAAAAACTATAACTTTACCTCACAGTAAAGAACTGTAATGGATAGAACACTCTTATACATCAGGAAAAAGGAAATTTCCTTAACTGCTTGAAGTTGGCTTAACTTGCTTAAAATGGTCTTAAAAAGTGTGAACCTACTTAAACTGTGTTTAAGGATATTTTAAGGAGGTATTAAGTACTATAAGGATGCAATAAGACATTAAGGAATTTTCCTTTTTCCTGATGTACAGCACAACTGTGTTAAAGTTATAGTTTTCTTACCAGAACTATTGAAATAAATAGGCTGGAACATAGGGGGATGGGGATAATAAGAATTGTACATTCCAGGCACATGTGTTGAGAGAGTGGGCACATATGAGCCAAACAGGGGGAGGGACATGTGCAGGGGAAGGGACACATGCAAGGCAGAGAAAAGGACACAGGCAAGGGCAGTGGCTTGGGCAGAAGGAGTGATGTGGGTGGGGGTTCTGCCTTGAGGGCAGCCCATTCTTCTGCTGCATGTGCTTGATCATTGGCAGTAGCAAATTGAGCATTGGGCTTTGCCTGTTTGCTAGATTGCTCTCCAGCCCCCTATGGGTCATCATCAGCCATGCATTTACAGTTGGGCTCCCTGATATGCTGGGCTGTAAGTGTGCTGTTGACTTTACCATTGGGGCACTTGGTAATGCACTTTACCCCCATTCACATGGCTGTCTCAGGCCATGAGTGCTGATTGTAGTGTTGCCATAGTCTAGTCTAAAAATCACGGACTGGTTAGACTGGACCAATTTTGGACTGAACCAGACTGCCCAAGCAGTGCACAGTCTGCATACAGTGGACCATGGTCTGTGACTGACTCACAATTACCAAAATAGGGTTCACTCTGCACCACTGTGGCACTGCCACCACTGCTGTCTGCTAGTTCTCCTACAGGCTACTGCAGCCACTCTGTATCTGCTAGTCCCTATCACTGCACTAGCACTGTACTGTTATCTCACCATCTGCACTTACCCTTTTAACCAGATGTTTGCAATCTTATTCTTCACATCATAGCAGATGCCCCACCAAGTCAGTCCTCCCCCTTATCAGGAAAAAGGAATTTTTCTTAATGTTTTAATGGTACTTAATGCCTCCTTAATGCCTCCTTAAACTGTGTTTAAGTAGATCACCATTATTTTAAGCAACTTAAGGCAACTTAAGGCAACTTTAAGCAGTTTAAGAAAAATTCCAAAATCCTGATGGCCTTTTGCACTCACATTCTGACTCTTATGTTTTCAGAACTCGCACTGCATTCAAAAACTAGTTGTCCTCCTAGTTCCATTATCAGGAAAAAGGAAATTTCCTTAATGTTTTATTGCATCCTTATAGTACTTAAAACCTTCTTGAACACAGTTTCAAGTAGATTCACAGTTTTCAAGTCAATTTTAAGTAATTAAGCCAGCTTTAAGCAGATTAAGGAAATTTCCTTTTTTCTGATGATGGCTTACTACTACATCCACTTCCTACATCTGCTACTGAGAAACCTCTCATCACTATCCCCCCTCAACCAAGCCTACCACCGACTGCTCCTTTCATCACACCCACCTTTTCCTATGCATGGCTAACCCATGACCCTGGTGATGTGAACCACATGTGTTCCATCCTTGACATGTTCCTTCATGCCCCTATCAGTGGCAAGAAGAAGAAGAAATGGTTGCAAGAACATATTGTTGGTCTGTACCCAATCTCTTTAATTTTACTACTCCTGCTAACACTTGACTACCCAGCCTCCCTCAGATGACTTACTGCTGCTGCTACTACCAGACCCATCTTTGCATCCTCCCCTTTCCAACACAATCATCTCCTTTATGCAATAATTTACCAGCATGACTTCCTTTTGCAAATTTGGTAAATAGGTTTGAGACTTGCCCACTCTCATGGCTGCCCTGCCATTGGCAACTCATTCAAACTCCCATGTTCCATCACAACATCCATAGCCACTAGTCACCCAATTGCTTTAGCCCCAGCTTCTTGTCACCTGTAGTGTGTTGCAGGGGTCAACCCTGGGTCAAAAAGTAGTGACCCCTACCCCTACCCCCAAAAAACCCCTACCCCTAAGGGGTTAGAGGGGTTGACCCCTTAGGCCTTTACATGTAGATTTTACACATTATTTTGAATTACTTATGATATATTTTTTAGAAATCTTGGCTTAAGTAATAAGTTAAGCTAAAATTATACTACTATAATGACAAAAAAGTGTGATTTACAGTCATTTACTGTACTATAAGGAATAAAAATATGAAAATAACTTGATAGGCACTATTTTGTACTAATTTAAGTGTAATATTTGCAATGGCCCAGGGTAGTCTTTGACCCAGGGTTATCCAGGGGTAGCTTTGTGATGACCCCTACCCTGACCCCTCTATAACCCTACCCCTTAACCCTAAGGGTTACCCCTACCCCCACTATTCCCTAAGTCACCTGTCATCTTGTCAGCCATCCACTGCTGGTGGTTCACCTTGTTACTCTCCTATTATTCTTTGTTCACTCACTTGCACCACTTCTGTGGGCCTTGTATGTGATAGTAGTGGCTCTAATGGTGCTACACTTCCTGTGCTCATCAGCAAAAAATATTTTCAATGTAGAATGGGGACTACTAGTATTATATCATAATCGTGCATTTATGTAGACCATGTAGCAACCATAGATTGACATGCATTTACATGTGCCTATAGACACCTCAAAAGTGATATGCTTCTGTAAACCTACTAAAATTGTGCCTCTACCAGTTGGCCTAAAATCACAACCAACCATGTGACAAACACATGGCTAAATGAGCCACATGTCTCGGTTGCAACTAAAGCCCATGGACCTAGAACATGGCTAAGTCACACGCACTCAAGTGTACTTTTATTTATGTAACATGTCTCACATTCAAATGAAATTAGATAATATTTTTTATTCTACACATTATCTGTTACGACCAGAGACCCCTACTCTTTCCTTTTTCTCCTTCTCATATACTTCCTGCCTTGTTCGTCTACTGATGTGGCTGGACTATGATCTTATCGTTTACCCTGACTCACATCTGGGCCATGATATCATACATGACTTGTTCCTCTCTGACTCATTCGCTTACTGATGTGACTGGACTATGATCTCATCGTTTACCATGACTCACATCTGGGCCATGACATTATATATGACTCATACCTCTCTGTACATATATATATTCCACAGTAAACACCTTGTACACCAAGCTCGACTTGGTTCTTCCTAGCAATCTACTGTCTTCTTCATCGCTTCCCCACTCAGCTCTATCCCAGATACTAAGACCAGCTTAATCCCTGGTCTGACCTCGTAACATACCCACTGGTAGAAAGCCAGCAGTAAACCAGAACGTGACTCAGTCACATCAAGGGCAACCTATCAGGTGGTCGTAACACAAGTTGAGCTTTCTATGCTGGCTTCTATCAAACTTTCCTTTCTCCCAGGACAACTACTATACTTCCAGGCAAGGAAGGTAGACGACGTACCTCTCAAACTACAACGAAGTGCAGAATTTCTTCCACACATCGGATACTGTACAAAAGGAGAGAAGAAAGAACTTGTAGAGTTCATCAACAACAATTGGTTTCAGATCAAAAATTCAAAACAAGGACCATACACCAGGAGCACTAATGTCATCCCAAGAAACGAACTTGCTTCATACAACTTAGGATATTGGGACCTCACAGAACCTGAACATCCTGATTACTCCCCTCTCCTTGTATCGGTAATTGCCAAGCATCCTCCTATGCCAGCCCGTCAAACCCCTGAATTATGGATATCGACACCTGAGTCCATTTCCCAGCCCTCTGAAGCATCCACTTCGACACTACCCCCATTAATGGCAGAAACGGTCTGAGCATCCTTAGCCGAAGCAAATGTTAGCCTTTTTCCCCAAGACCTTACACCCTGTGCATCACAGTCCTTTCAACCCAATGAGAAAATGGAACCCACTGAACAAAGAATGGATACCACCGAGCAGGATGGACAACAGGTGCCGCAAGCCCCTACCCCACAACCAGCACCTCCCAGACAACCACCAAATACACCATCCATATCACTTGCTGACCTTGTAGCTGCCCTCTCCAGTATCCCTAAAGGAAATGGAGGAGGAGGGCAGTACAAAGGAAACCCCCCGAGTGTTTTCATGGGCAACTGAAACAAAGCAGAGTTGTTTCTCCGCAAGTTCAATCGCTACTATGACCTCAACAAAAAAAGAGAAGAAATGAGCAACCTGTACTCCCAGGTCCTCATGGCACTAAGCTACATGAAGGGGGAGAAGGTAGAGGACTGGGTAGATGCTCAGCACACGTTGCTTCAAAACCGTACCGCCTGATGGGGAAGGGATCTCGAACGCCATTGGGACAGTTTTGTCAATGATTTTGAAATGGCCTTCATGTCAAGCACCAAAAGTCAAGATGCATACGCTGAATTAAAACACCTCCAAATAAATAACAAAGATTTGGATGGGTACATTGCCAAACACAGCTCTCTGGTCATTAAAACCGGATGGGACCTAGACAGTGCTGCTGCTGTAGAAACCTTTAAAAATGGCTTGATAAAACCACTCCACTGCACCATTATTGACCAGCACTGAAACCCTGAAACCCTCGAGGAATGGCAGAAAGCTGCTCAGGATGAACATGGCAAATATGCCCTCAAAGTTGCTAGCGGACTAATTGGCCGTGGCAAAAAGGAACAAAGAAACTTCCCTGAACAGATGAAGAAGAGGGAGACCAGGGATCCAGACGCTATGGAAGTTGACGCAACTAGACTAGCACCTCTCACTGAAAAAGAATGAGAGGAGTTGATGAAGGAAGGAAGGTGCTTTCATTGTTGCCAGAAGGGACACCAGTCTTGCAATTGTCCAAAAAAGGGGACACAAGCAAATCAAATCAAAACCAAGTGCACCACAGACAAAGAGGAAGAAGAGAAAGAAGGCTCTGGAGATGAGTCTGACTCTCCCCCTTCTTCAGTTTCCACCAAAGTAGCGAATATCAAACTCAGCACAAATGACCTCTACAATGCCTTGAAAGGCAGTTCGAAAGAAGAAAGAGCCCAGATCCTAGCCAGGATCATGGAGGATGACGAGGAGGATTTTTAAATGGCCAAAGTCCATCAGTCAGGACCAAGGCCAGAAATGTAAATGCTAATGTACTGGAGAATGCAATATATGTTCCTTTCATCTTCCATACAAAAGGCACAAAGACCAAAGAGAAAGCACTTCTCAATAGTGGAGCAACCCACAATTTTATCGATGAAAGAATGGCAAAATGACTAGGGGTGGTCACGGTACCACTACAACATGCCTGAACAATCCAAAACGCTGATCTAATGGAGAATAAAAGTGGAAAATTAACCCACTACACTGACATTCTTGTCACAGGAGAAGAACAAGAAGTCCAACACTTCTACCTTACAAATTTAGGGGAAGATAGAATGATCTTTGACTTCCCCTGGTGCATCTCCTGTTGCCCAGAAATTGATTGGAAGAAGAAACACATCAAGGGAATAAAACTTACCCTAGAACCAAGTAAAAAGGAAGCCCCAAAATGGGCCCAGTTGACCAATTTAGTATTGGTCGGAAAGTTGGTTGCGTTAAACAACTGTGAAAAAGGAGATGAAGTTTGGGTACAAATTAACAAAACAAATGTCGCACAACAATGGGCAGAAAAAGCCCTCAAAAAGCAAGAAGGGAAAGCTGCCAAAACAGTGCTGCTCCAATACGAAGAGTTCAAGGAAGTCTTCTCAGAAAAAGCAGCAGAACGTTTCCCACCAGAAAGAGAGGACGACCATGAAATCAACTTCACAGCAGACACACCAAAAAGTTTCTCCTGCAAGATCTACCTGATTTCTAAATTAGAAACAGAGTTCCTCTGCCAATGGATAAACGACAATCTTAGAAAACAATTCATTCATGAATCAAAATCCCCATATGCTTGTCCAATGTTCTTTATAAAGAAAAAGAATGAGGATTATCGGATCATTCAGAACTATCGTGAATTAAACCGTTATACCATCCCGGACACTACTCTGCTCCCTCTGATCGGATCCCTCATTGAAAAACTACATGGGAAAACCCTGTTTACTAAATTCGACATCCGTTCTGGGTATCATAACATCCAAATCAAACAAGGGGACCAATACAAAGCCGGTTTTAAAATACCTAAAGGACAATTCGAACTGATGGTGATGAACTTTGGTCTTTGTAACGCCCCAGGGACTTTCCAAAGGACAATGAACAAATTACTGCATGAAGTAAAAGCAAAGTTTGGCAACAATGTTATGGCTTATATGGATAACCTTATTATTGCCACCATTAACGACTTGGAACACCACAGACGTGTAGTACAGGCTATCCTAGAGGCCCTTCAGCACCACTCCTTCTTCCTCAAACTTGACAAATGTGAGTTTGAGAAGACAGAGGTGGAATACCTCAGTGTATATCTGAAAGGCAACACCATATCTCCCGACCCTTCGAAGGTCAAAGGACTCAAAGAATGGCCTACCCAGTTAAAGAGTGTCTCTGATGTGTGAAGCACACTAGGGGTATTAGGATATCAACAAGCCTTCATTAAAGACTTCGCCAAAATTGCCAAACCGCTTACCTCCCTCCTAAAAAAGGGAGTGAAGTTCCTGTGGATGGATGATTGTACCAAGGCTGTTAAAGAACTAATTGCCTGCGTAACCTCACGGCCAGTCCTTGTTCATCCAGATCCTACTCAACCCCATCAGGAAAAAGGAAATTTTCTTAATGTCTAATGGTACTGCCTCCTTAATGCCTCCTTAAACTATGTTTAAGTAGATTACCATTATTTTAAGCAACTTAAGGCAACTTAAGACAATTTTAAGCAGTTTAAGAAATTTTCCAAAATCCTGATGCCTTTAAACTTGAGGTAGACACTTCGAACTATGCAACCGGGGCTATTCTCTTTCAACATGATAAGAATCATAAACCTAGAGCTATTGGATATCACTCCAAGACCTTCACTGAGGCAGAGACTTATTATGATATCTATGATAAAGAGCTTACTGCCATTGATCATGCCCTGCAAGAATGGCATCACCTCCTTCTTGGTCCTCAAGTCATCATCCATTTGGATCATGCTAACTTCTGTTACTACTGCCATCCCCATAAACTCAGCGAACGAGCCCATTGCGCTATTGCCCATCTCATGCAGTATAATATAGAGATTCACCATAAGCCGGGAATCCTCAATAGAGCTGATGCCTTGTCATGCCACCCTGATTATCCCCCTTGCCCTCCTACCCAGGCCAAAATTGGCCTCCCCACTTCCCTTTTTGTCTGCACACTCTCTGCCCTTGATCTTGATCTGGATATTGCCCATGCACAGCGTGCCCACCAGGATCAAATCCACACTCTCTCCAGGCATCATGCCTTACGTCGTGCCCTTAATTGCTGGTACCTGGGATCCCGCCTTGTTGTGGTGGATCACAATGCCTTTAGGTGGGGTGTAATTTCCCTTTACCATGACTTTTCCACAGCAGGACACCCCAGAATTCTAAAAACAACACTAATGATTGCCTGAGACTATTGGTGGCCCTCCATTCGTGAGGATGTAACAGAATACATCAAAGGCTGCACCACATGCCAAGCAACCAAACCCTTGACAACTCACCCTAAACCACCTCTTCACCCAATCACCCCAGAACCCAATGCTGCCCCTTTCAAAATGATCGCTCTAGATTTCATTACAAAATTACCCTGGAATGAGGATTACGATACCATCCTGTCAATTATGGACCACGATTGTTCAAAGGCTGCCTTCTTCCTCCCTTGTAATGAAGAGATAGATGTGCCTGGGGTGGCATGCCTCTACACACAACAGGTCTTCCCACATTACAGTATCCCCAAAAAAGTTATATCCGACAGGGATACCCACTTTACAGCAGAGTTTACTCAGGAACTGTGCCAAATCCTCAAAGTCAAACAGAACATTAGTACCGCATATCATCCCCAGACCGATGGACAATCAGAACACAGCAACCAATGGGTAGAACAGTACCTCTGGATCTACACCAACAGTATTCAAACCAACTGGGCCCAATGGTTGCTGCTCGCACAATACACACACAATGTGTGGCCAAGTAGCACTACCAAGATCCCACCATTCGAACTGATCATGGGACATACTCCTAGAGCGCATCAAGCTCATAGAAGCCCTCTAAATGACATTGAATCAAGAATGGACAAGATCAAGAGACTTCGATGGGAAGCAATCAAAGTGATCGGGCATGCCCAAGACCTACTCCTAAAGAAGCAGAAACAAACGTTCCAGGGTTACAACATTGGCGATAAGGTCTGGATCAAGGGTATGAACATCAAAACCATGCATCCATCCACCAAGCTTGCCCCTAAACATCACGGCCCCTTTACAATCACTGATGTGATATCCCCAGTAGTATATCGCCTAGAACTTCCTCAGCAATGGAAAATTCACAACATGTTCCACACACAACTCCTATCCCCTTTTTGAGAAACCATGATGCATGGACCCAACTTCCCAGACCCTCCACCTGACATTATCGATGGAAATGAGGAATGGGAAGTTGCCGAAATCATTGGAGAATGCAAACATGGGGTACAGAAGAAGCTACAATACAGAGTCTGATGGAAAGGGTGGTCACCTGCCCATGACTCGTGGGAGCCTGCCAAAAACATACATGCGCCAGAATTGGTCAAAGCTTTCCACAACTCACAAGTTAAAAAGAGAGAGAAAGGGCCGAGGAAGAAGCAAGTAACCCACATTCATTGTCTTACCATGTCCTCTACCACCCAACAGCAGCCTATCACTTTTACCATGCCCCCTTCATCGGTTCAGTCTCGCACTCTATCTGTGAGTCCGGCTCCAACTTCTGCGAATACAGAAGAACAGGCTTTACACTACAGTGGCCTTACACCCCTCCTCCTGCGCTATGACCCTTTTGAGGAATACACCGATGAAATAGCTCGGGGAGGTTTCAGCCAGGAAGAATCTGCGGGAGTATTACTTTGCCACTCTCCCTCTCTCACACCTGGTGTCTCCTCAAACCAGGTATCTCCCCCTTTCACCCCCACTACCATCGATCACCCAGGGTACCTGTGGATCCACTGAAATCATTTCAGTAGAGTCGAAGATACCATGATTCCCCTCAAGGATCTGCCACATAGATGAACCCCCACAACCTACCTCCATGCCACGATCGACCACTCTGGGGAACCACACACTCTCGGTACCATGGGGAAGGACCTCCCTACTTATGATGTTGGGCCTATCCGGACTGATTGCAATATTGGTGTTGATCTAGACAATGCTGACCTTGGAATTGCCAGCTATGGTAAAATCCTGGGCAAAGAAAGTGCCCTCAACATTGACCTCAGCTTGGCCATCACCAAACTCCGTGACGAAGGCGTAGTGTTGCTGTAGCTACAAATTATGTGTTTGCAGCTAAACAGCTGTAGAAAATGCAAAACAAATCGTAAACTCATGAAAATAAACATGTATATAGATTGCAATAATGCGAACAAGTCCACCTAAGACATCTTTTCAATCTGAGGAATGGTTGGCTTGCAATTTGATGAAAAAGAGCAGCTAACCCAGCTACTAAGCTGGCTTAAACTTTTTGTTTCATCAATTGCGAGCCAATCATTGCTCAGATTGAAAAGGTGTCTTAACTGAACTTGTTCGCATGTTTGTGACCTATATACTTGATTATTTTCATGATTTTATGATGTTTTTTGCATTTTCTACAGCTGTTTTTTTCAAAAACATCATTTGTAGCTGCAGCAACACTATGAAGGTGTCATGGCAGATATTCTCTGCCTCTGGCAGTTCGACGCTGAAGAACATGCTATTGCAGCCCTGAGCAAACTGGTAGATTTCCAGGAGGAGGAAGCCCTCCATAACCGTCAGATGGTTATCGACTGCAAGCACAAAATGGCCAGGGATCACCAACTAATCTACCTATGGTTCGAAGAGGCCAGCATGGGCATGCTTATCCAAGACCGCCTCCTTATAATTGACCCTTCTTGTCCCCACCTTAAGTGGCCCGAGCCACAAGAAGTTATTCCCCCCATCATCACCGGTAGCGGTCCAACCTATCCTCAGGAAGGCCATCGGTCTGCACAATGTTTCTACTGCCATTTTCACAGCCATTTAGGAACTGAGTGTGACACCCCCCACTATTTGTGTAGCCATATGAGGATTGGGTACTATGTTGTCCCAGCTGGTCATAGCCATTACTATCTCTGTGGGTGTCGAGAGACAAATGGTTGCCCTTATGGAGGGACGCTGCACCCTAACAATTGGATGGACTACAATGAGGAATGGGGCCCCTTCAATGACGCCAACAACAATGATGCCAGTTGAACCTTGTATGAAAACACCAATGACGAATAACTGGTTGCATCCGGAGTTTGCACCCTAAGAGAGAGATGGTGTTATGACCAGAGGCCCCTACTCTTTCCTTTTTCTCCTTCTCGTATACTTCCTGCCTTGTTCGTCTACTGATGTGGCTGGACTATGATCTCATCGTTTACCCTGACTCACATCTGGGCCATGATATCATACATGACTTGTTCCTCTCTGACTCATTCGCTTACTGATGTGACTGGACTATGATCTCATCATTTACCATGACTCACATCTGGGCCATGACATCATATATGACTCATACCTCTCTGTATATATATATATCCCATAGTAAACACCTTGTACACCAAGCTCGACTTGGTTCTTCCTAGCAATCTACTGTCTTCTTCATCGCTTCCCCACTCAGCTCTATCCCAGATACTAAGACCAGCTTAATCCCTGGTCTGACCTCATAACATACCCACTGGTAGAAAGCCAGCAGTAAACCAGAACGTGACTCAGTCACATCAAGGGCGACCTATCAGGAGGTCGTAACATTATCTAAGCTACTTTGGTGGGGTGGGAATGAGTAAGTTGAAAAGGGGTAATATGGAGCCATAGAGGCTCCCTGATAGTGGGAATAAACTGGCTGAGATAGGGGAGGGTGGTAATAGCTATTAGTGTTGCCGCAACTCGACCAGCCGTGAGTCGGCTTACTAAGCCACAACTTTTCTTGGATTTGACTGGACCGGCCGTGCCATACCTGTTGGAGTTGCGACTTCGACTTGGTCGCGACTTCTAGTTGACTCAAGTCAAACCTTTTTTTTTTTTTCCAAATTTACATCCAGCAGCATGTATAAAGAAGTGGAGAGGCTGTCACACATAGTACATAGTATGGAAAAGCACTTGTATTAAGTCAATATCCGACATGCGCGAGTTACAAACTTGAGGTTGACAGTGTACTCTATATCCACTTATCCTGGTTCTCACTCCGTCCTTCTCGGTTTCACACAGGCCTGGGTTTCCTCCAGGAATCATAGAATTCCGATGCTTGCAGGCTGCAGCATGCCTGATGCAAAACGTAATAACAGGACCACTGCGTTATAGGGGTACATAAGGTTCCCCAGCTCTGCCTCGTTCCGTGCAAGCTCAGTATGACGCTCAAACATATGGACAAAGGTGCCCCAGAGATTGAGCGCTTCCACCCTTCCTAGTTCCCATGTTATGCCCTGCTCGAGTGAGTGTAGTCCGATGCACCGAGTGCTTCAAAACTATGATAAGGGTATTGTCGCCAGTCGATGGATTTTCTAGAAGTGTGGGAAGCAGGCCTGTGGCATAGTTGGAAGTTACAGGAAAAGAGATGGCATAAGAGGGAAGACATATGTGGTTGGAAGGCTGAGAAATAGGCGGAAATGAATGTGTGGGAAGGGAGACGGTGCTCACAGCTCTATCACATAGCTAAGAGGACATGATAACCTAGATTCACAGTGGAGCTTACAGCGAGGATGTCTGCAGCCTTTTTTTTGATAACTTTTCCAACACATGCTCGACAGAACAGCCCGCAGCATCGGTTCTGGAATTTGCCCAGAATCGTCGTAGCAGTATGGTTTGGCCGACGCCAGGGTGGAAGTAGCGATCGGGTTGCTGGTGAGCTTCAGGCCTGCCAGAGGAGGCGTGCGCATGTTTGAGAACTCAACACTGAACGGCGAGGGGCCCTCACAGGCACTCAGCGGAATGGGAAACTTGAGGGACGCAACAGGAGACAAGGATGCTCGGGAACACAAGTTAGTGGGACTGGGGGAGGCTGATGAAGTTGCATCGGGTGCTGGCTGGATACCATGTGAAGGAAGGTGAGGGTAGATGTGGAAGCAGAGGAGGGCGAAGTCTGCAAGAGGGCTGGTAAGATGGGGAAACAAATAAGCAAGTCCTGAGGAACCCACGTGGCATCCCCATACACGGCACCAGAGCCATGGCCGACCGTCTTCACATTGATGACGCACTTCCTATCACGGCCAGTGGGGTCCCCCACATCAATATCAGGGGAGACAAGGGTGGGGAAGATCGACGTTCGCAGCTTGACAGTACTCTCAAAGGCAGGTTGCAAGTGGACACTGATAGGTGAGTTGGAGGTATGCACTTCTAATTTGAGCCATGTGTCGGGTGCGTGTTCCATAGAGTGACTGACAGCGGTGAGTTGGACGTGCATGCTGAGATGATAAAGTTGCGACTCTCGGGCGTAGAGAGCAGAGCAAGGTCGGCAGAGAGGATGCTGCATGGGGTAGGAATGAATACATGAGAACTCTGAATCACGAAGTGAGAGAGGGAAACTAACCTATTGGGCAAATCGCGGTGTCTGAACTTGTATGTGGGAACGGCTGTAGAATTGCCATCGGGAATAGGGTATCGAATTGCTTACAGAGTTCGAAACTCCATCTGACGCACATATCCTAGATACGTGTAAAGTGCAGGCAAGACCCCAATGGAGACAGATTACCAGCTCGGGGGGGGTGGCAAACGAGCCTCTTCACGTCATGTATATTCCACATCTGGTGCACTGAGGCATGGCAATGATTGATGTGGCATGTATGGGGAGCTCCTCATGTGCACTCGGAAATTATTCATGTGTGAGCATAGGAGAGCATTCGGAAGTGGTGGAGGATCTGCGGGACGTGATAATCTGCGAACATGGTGAGTTGGTCGATACTATGCAGGAAGAGGTGGTTTGAGGGCATACTGGCACTGCACAGCGGTGGCCAAACATTGATTGTCAATGATTCGTCATTGCAGCTGTCTAGAACTGGTGATCAGATGGGCGAGAGGGTGAAGATTGTTGGTGAAAAATGAGCTGTGTGGTGGCAATGCAACGTTAATAGTGGTAAGGGAGGGGTGGTCCAGATGGATGGAGGGTCGTCGTAAATGATAATTGCTGTCCTGCCACACTCCTGCGACATTTTGAGATATGGAAGGGGAAAACGGGTTGATGGATGTTAGTCAGTGGAGACTCAAGTATGAGTGTGTGACTCACTGCAAGAACTGCCAGGAAGACTTCAATGGCGGCAATTTGTGTGACTAGCGTGATTTGTGGCATGGGGACTTGGTTGGGCATAAATCACAGCATGGAGGTTTGTAGCTGTCAGACTCTGAAGGTAGCAGTGGCAGCGGAGGATGGCGACAAAGTGAAAAAAAAAACCCCCTATACCCATGACTTGGTCGACCCAAAGTCACGACTGAAGTTGAGTCACGACCATGGGAGCCGACCTGTTCCCACCATTCGGCTTGCCAAGCCGGTCGTGAATGCGACCAGCTCCGGCTATTAAGCCGACTTGTAGCCGAGTTGCGGCAACACTAAGAGCAGCACAAGGTGGACAGGAGATCCACGAGTGTGAGTACTGAGAGGTGAGTCGACAAAGATGAGAGCACACGAAGGAATAGTGAATAGCATGGGTTAGAGTTTACCCCGGGGTAATGCTATGGGTACAAACTATGGGTAGGGTATGGGTCTATAGTTTTGTACCCACAGTTTTACCCATACCCATGGCTGGGGTACACCTTATTGTAGTGAAAAAAAATATCTCAAGCTTTAATAATACTGAGGGCCAATTGCAACTAGTAATGTGTAAAAGTATATAATTTGTGTGGGTAACCCATACCCATGGGTATGATGGGTACAAATTTTTGTGACCCACAAAAAACCCATACCCATGGGTATGGGTACAAAATTTCATGGGTAGGGGTATGGGTACACTCAAATTTACCCATGGGTTACCCATGCAGATCACTACGAAGGAAGAGGGGAAACACGCACAATGAGATTGATACTAGGAGTGAATGATCAGGCCATCCTTGAAAGGAGGCAGTTTAAACACATTTTGGGTCCCTACTATGAGATCATAATCAGTGATAAGGAGTGAGCGGTGTCGGTAAGAAGTGGGTATGTGGGGCGTCATTGTGCCGGGTGCATAGGAAAATGTACAGAAAAATGTCAGGAAAATGGAGTAAAAGAGACTAGCAAATGAATAGAGGGCATACTGGTGCACACGGCTGCAGCTAAGTGTGGATCGTCTTTGCCCAAAATATGAAGAAAAAGAGGAAAGGAAAGGGAGAAAGGAATAGTGAATGGCAAGGGTTTCAATACCCGCCCGGGTTTGGCCGAAGGGTATGTAGGGTTAGGGGTAAGGGTACGACTTCTCAAACCCTCCCTAAACCCCTACCCGTAATGTGGGTTGGTGGGTATAGCTATCATTCACTTTAATTTTCACACCTTCCCTGTTTCTCTTAGAATAATATTAATACACTCTATTACACTGTAAGGATACTAAGGAAAGCATCTAAGGAAAGCGTCAAAGAGCAATGGTTACGGACCGCATCGGAGCCATGTGGCCGCCACCAGCCACAGCTGTGCAGTTTCATGTTTTCGTCCATTCTCATCCATCAATGTTGTTTATCCTTTTATCCGACCCCTCAACGGCCTCAACCTCCGGTGCAAGATAATTGCGAGCAAATCCAAGAGCGTTCCGCCCCCACAGCCTCTCATTTTGCACCCCGTTCCCCGACCTTGGACTCTTTTTTCACGTTTTGGACAGCGACGATCAGCCTTAGCCGCTATGGCATGGCTCTAGTATGATCCTCCTATTCAGCCTTTAGCGTCATCTCCTGGTTACTGACAGGTTTTCTTTACATTTACTTACATTTTTGCAATTGATTGGCACAGTGCACCGGTCTTTATTCTCACCGAGACAGGCACTCAGTAGGGACGAACATGTACTTAAGCCACCCCTCGCCGAGGAGGATTGTCATCAATTTACTCTTCCATTTTCCTCTCGTGCATATCCTCTCTCACCTCGACTCCCTCGCTTGACACTTCATTCGCAGAATCGCCGTCTGCAACGCCCTCTGTCAAGCTCGCTCACTCGCCCATTCTCCTGTGTTATCTTATCTTGGACGACTTTCCATTCTTGCAGCCGCCCTCTTAGCCACAGCACTACTCTAATGCCTCCCGATGCCAGACCCGGTGAAGACCCTACGGATATCATCAATGGCACTCGTAAACGAAAGCCCTCAGAGCGCTTGATGCTTGGAAAAGATCTTGCTCAAGTCGAACCCAAAAAGGCGAAGGTGATAACAGCCACTGGCAAGAAAAAGCCGCTCGTAATAAGGGCTGCGACCGCTTTGGCAAAGCCTGGAGAGAAAGCGTTCAGGAAGCCGACAAAAAGTAAGTCTTGTATGTTTTTGTTGTAGACTAAAAGACGTCTGACACGCCCTCTTCTCTAGATACTTACCAGCCAGCTGATGCGCAAGGCTACGCCTCAATGACCACCGCATCCGGATCATCGACTGCAAGCTCGTTGGAGCATTCCGTCGAGTTCAATCAAGTTGAAGACGAAAATAACCATATCCGTGACAGTAGCCCTTCAAATGCATCTCTATTTATCGAGTCTTTGGAAGGATGCGATGACGACCATATTGAGATTGTTGGCGGGTCAAGCCGAAGGTCATCATCTATCATTAACATCAACGACGACTCATTGGATGAGGAAACAGATGAAGATGAACGTGGTATGACTTATGTATCTATCAGTAATCACATGCTTACTGTACATTAATACAGATCGCCTCTCGAAAGACTGGAATGCCCCAATCTATGCATTTTTCGACCCTGTTCCATCCATTGACTATGTTGGAAACCCCGCTCGACGTGTCCATGTCTTTGAGTGCAACGCGAAGAGTTGCAAAGGTAAAGGCTTGAATCGGCGGCACGTTCGGAGATATCTTGATACTGCTGATGGGAAGTCGACAAGTAACCTTCGCCGCCATGCAAAGATATGCTGGGGCGAGGAGGCTGTTGCAGGGGCAGATGCTGCAAAATTGCATGGTGCCGCTCGTGAGATCGTTGAGAAGTCCTTGAGGATGCAAGATGGGTCCATCACCGCTATGTTCGAGCGTGTGAAAGGTAACGGCAAGGTAACATATTCGCATAAACAACATACCAAGGCTGGAGCATGGTACGCTTGCGTTTGTCTCCCCTGCCCAATGCTGATAAAGTTGTCAGTGCGGAGATGGTTCGATGGGTGGCCGAAAGTATGCGTCCGTTCAAGATAGTTAACGATCGAGGCTTCCAGTGCTTGATGAAGACAGGAAGACCAGGATATTACATACCTTCGCCTGAAACAGTCTCTCGAGATACCAAGAAAGTTTTTGCACGCTGTCGTAAAAGGATTGCGAAACTCTTACAGGTATGATCAGTTGTATATCAACTGATGACTGTGATATATTCTAATATATGTACGCACCAGAATTACGAGGGTAAGCTCAGCTTTGCGACAGACGCTTGGACTTCTCCAAACCACAAAGCATATGTTGCTGTAACGGTTCACTTTGAGCGAGATGGTGCTCCGATCTCCATGCTACTCGATCTGGTTCAGGTCGCAAAGTCGCACACAGGGCTCACTCTTGCAGTGGTATTTGCCAAGATCCTTGAGGACTTTGGCATTGCACATAAGGTCCGTCAATAAATCAAGTCTATTTCTCAATTTCTCTGATACCTACATGAAATCAGGTCTTGAGTATCACTTGCGATAATGCAAGCAACAACGATGAAATGATATGCCAGCTTGAAGGGCTCATTGACGAGTTTAAGGGACCGGAAAGTCAAACCCGCTGTTTTACACACATTCTCAACCTGATTGCGAAGAGTATTATCCGACAATTTGATGTACCAAGGGCTCAAGCTAATAACGCATTCGATGAAGCGACCACAGCATTGATAGAGCTTGCAGGTAACATTGATGTCGAGGAACAGGAGATGGCCGAGAACAGTGAGGACAGCGATGATGATGAAGATGACGAGAACACGCAGGATTGGGTGGATGAGAGGGATACTATGACTGCAGGGCAGCTCACTGTGCTCGACGAGAGTGTGCAGCCAGTAAGGCTGATGCTTGTCAAGGTGCATATAGAAATCTGAACTTTGCCTCATTGATCACAACTCACCGCACACTTCTCAGCTTCGCAAAATGGCATTTGCCATCAAGAACTCATCTACGATTATCCTTCCCCGTTGGTATGAGGTCCTTGAAGAACTGGAGCTTGATGCTCGCATGATGCCACGGGATGTGTCGACGCGATGGAACTCGACATTCGACATGCTTAGGTTTGCTATTGATTATCGCTTGGCCATTAACGCTATCACAGCAGAACGTAGTATGAAGCTTCGCAATTATGAACTCGGAAAGGAGGAATGGCAGCTTGCTGAAGAGCTTTGTGAAGTACTGAAGGTGTGTTACTAGGGTTTTTGTTCTAAGGATCTGCTACCAACCGGAATAGATCTTCAAGGATGCGACACTTTTCTTCTCTCGGGAACTCTCAGCCGAACACCCTGCAACAAGCATTGCCACGGTTATCCCTGCCATGGACACCATTGATGAAGTGTTGGCCACGAATGCCCTTTCCTCAAAGTATTCTGTCGCCATTCATGCCGCTTTGAGTGTGGGTAAGAAAACCCTGAACCGCTACTATGAAAAGACAGATTTCTCGAAGACATATCGTATTGCAATGGGTATTTCTTCATTTACGCTTCATTTTATAATTGCTTATCATCCTCTCCTTTCAGTCCTTCATCCTCGCCACAAGCTCAACTATTTCAAGAACGCAAAGTGGGAGGATGAATGGATTAAGGCTGCTGCACAGCTTGTACGAGACGAGTTTGACCTTTCATATAACCTTTGTGGTACTTCTCAGAGCTCAGTGTCGAATCACAAGGTGCATACCACTTATTCATATCGCTTTTGTTCACCTCACCTTATTCTTTGTTGTGCGGATAACAGGCTGCGGTATGCTCATCAAAAAGCAATAACATTTTCGACAACATGGCCGCTCTCGCTGCACCTAAGACTACAGAACTTCGTGATGAGCTTGATCGCTACCTCAGCTCTGACCCTGAACATGTTGTTGATGCTGTTCGCTGGTGGCATGATCGTCGTGCAGAGTATCCTTGCCTGTCAAGGATGGCAATCAATTATCTCATTATCCCTCGTAAGTGATTATATTCATATCTTTATTTTGTAAGCTTCATACAATATTACTAGCTACCTCTGTTGGTGTTGAGCGAACCTTCAGCAAGGGCCGTCTCCTTCTCTCTCACATCCGTAATCGCCTCTCAGTTCAGTCAACGCGTGCCCTTATGTGCCTTGGAGTATGGAGCTTAAAGGGGTATGTCCGAGATAATGACATTAACGCAGTTACAGCACTGGAGGAGCTTGTAGGAGAGGAAAGGATGGATGAGTTGTCGGCTGACTGGGATGTTATTAGCATATAGCCATACCTGGGTTTCTTTATTATAGTATACATTCTTGATTTAGATACTTTGAGTGCACGGGTATGGGGGTATTATACCCTCAAAACCCTTTGAAACCCTTGGCCACTTAGACAGGTACCCTTACCCCTTACTGGGGGTAAGGGTTTTGGTGGGTACGGGTAGGGGTATAGAAAAAAAACCCAAGGGTTACCCGGGCCATACACTATACTACACCCTGCGACACTGTCTTGGAGAAGAATGACATACCTGGTGCCATCACTGGCCTTGGCACGGGTGGCAAGATGGTCGTATATTCCCACTTCCTGAGTATGGAGGCACTGGGGATGGGGTGTACATCGGTGGAGGTACTCTCAACGTGTTTACGCGTCCCAAGTCCCCAGAACCGATCCTGGAACGAGCGCTGCCAGCTAATCTCGATCGGAATGGACCGTAAATCTGCAGCGGGGCGGTTCAAAACGGGAAGTGGAGGCTGGAAAAAGAGTGGGAGACTGCAGATGATTCGGGCAAGATCATGTCACCGCTCCGGTGCGAGGTTTCTGGATGGTGAGAACGCAGGAAGGCCACAATTGGAGAAAGGTATGAAGACTACGGGACAGCTGGCGAGCGAGAGATAGTCCGAGTCCGTGTCATATCGAAGGGAATATTCGGACCTTTCTCTGCGACTGGCACCGCTGTGGGGAAGAGGGACCAAAGGCAGATCAGTGGCGGAGTGCAGTGCTGCGAAATAGAGGAATGAACGCACCGTGATCATCAAGTCTCCTGCACTGCTGAGAATGCTAACATCTAGCAAGCGTTCGGCCTTGGCTTGGACAAGTAAGGATGTCAACTTTTTTTTTTCTCTCTCTGTCTCCTTACCAGTATTACGCTTGCCTTAGTAGTGGCTTACAGTAGTACTTAATAAATGAGATTGGACGTCTTAATCGTTCTTAAATTGGTTAAGGAAAATTTAAGGAAAAATAAAAATTTTATGCACTTTAAGGACATGATAAGGTCATTAAGCAAATTCCCGTTTTCCTGATGTACTGAGGGGATCCTTACACCAAGGTGTGTGAGTGCTCGAAAAGAGGAGCACTCAACCGATGAGAAAAGGAATACACACCATTAGCCCAGTTCACATTTTGTTAGCCCTAAGCCTGAGTCCAATACACTAGGGAAAAAGAGAAAAAAAAGGAAGTCGCATGCAAGATATGCACGGACAACATGGCGCACCATGTGGCATTCCAGTGCAGACTCCGGAAAATCACGGGTCACCCTGGGGTTTTTTTCCCACACCCATACCCGAGCATTCAACACGTGTAATACATATGAGTTGATATGAGTGATTTAAAAAATAATAAAGATACATCTCAAACTACTACAAAGATATAACACAGACATAACCAATTGTCTGCCTTGGAACCCACGAGTCGCATGCAGTGGATACACAATTGTTGGCCATGGCCAAGCCAATTATTGAGCTGCAATAGGCATATGCTACACTGTTTGAATGGGTGTACATCAGAGCTTGACTCGCTGACTGGAGGGGATGGAGGAGGAATGGGTTGGTGAACTTGGAAACATGGCACGTCACAGACAACTCACCGACTAGAGGGGAGGAAGAGGGAAGAGCGGGTTGGGAAGCTCGGAAATGTAGCAAGTCACAAACGACTGCTCAGCAACTTGAGGGGAAAAGGGAGGAGCAGGTTCATGAGCTCGAAAATGTGGCATGCCACAAACAAGGACTCACCAACTGGAGGGGAGGAAGAGGGAGGAGCACATTGGGGGGCTTGAATTATTGAATCTACAACCATCGTAAACGAGGATTCACTTGCTGGAGGGGTGGAAGAGGGAGGAGTGCACTGGTGAGCCTGGAAACGCAGCACATCGCAAACGAGGACTCACTTGCTAGAGGGGAGGAGCTAGTTGGTGAGTTTGGAAACATAGCACATCACAAACAAGGACTCACCAACTGGAGGGGAGGCTTGGAGCTGTCACTGAAGTGGAGGAACTCACCAGAAAGAACGGTGGAGGATGGCAAATCAGCGCCGCATACCCACCTGTACCTGTGACCCACACGGGTTACATAACGTGTGATTTTTCCCTACGGCAGGCCCTGTGAGTGGGAATGAAAGTGAGAGGGTGTCAATTTGGTACAAGAGACCTAAGAGAACAAATCAAGGTGATGAGGATGAGAGGCTGGGTCGGCTCAGGGTTGGCTCAGCCTTTCAAAGCCAGCTCAGCTGAGCCGGCTCAATATGGATTGAAGCCACATGTGGCTCAGTCCAGCCGGTAGGCTAGCCAGTGTCAGCTCACAGCTCAAGCCGAAATGAAGCTGGAGCTGCCACAACACTACTCTGAACATCTTGACATGCCAAATCTAGACACCACTGCTTTCACTCTCCTCCTCAATCCATCAAGGTACACCCCATCGCAATTGTATACCCCTTGCTCTCACTTCATTTCCCTTTTTGGCACCTCTATCATGGAGCTCCATTTGGAAGCCTCCCACTTCATGCTGAACAAACCAGCATGGATTGTTTTTCACAGGTGGTGACACAGTCCTCTGGAGACTCTTTAAAGGGATAAGAGGGCAAACTGAGGCAAACAGATAACATGAGATGCGGGAATGAGGCCTGCAGGAGTCCAAAAATTGGGTAAGGCTACATGAGGTGGTCCCATGAGGTGAAGTGGTGCACTGGAGCATGCTGTGGGCGCAAGCTGCAGCACAAGAAAATCCACCAGCTTTTCCACACCCTGGCCATTCAGAGCCTTCTAAATTTGATGGCTGTCTAGTGTTCGGCATGGGTATAATACGGGTTGGGCCAGACAACACTGGACCCGGAACTGTCATAACCGTACCCTACAAGGGTAAGGGTACATACCGTACCCTTGTTTCTAAGGTCTTTCTAAGGTGTTGTGGTATACCCTCGGGTCTACATAAACCCACAGTTCATCTATTATAAGCATCAGAAACAGTCACAACTATCTAATTATTATCTAAAGCAACCAATTGTTCCATCTTCCTCTTTTTGGACCTCACCGCTGCAAGCATATCATCCCATCACAGCATATCATGACGAGCCCAAGAACCCAGACAAAGGTGGGCACGAATGGAGAGTGGTGTGAGGCGGTTGCGAGTGAAGTGTAGAAGGTGTCGACCCTGCAAGAAAATTCATTTGACTGCTGTAGAAGTAGCTAATATCATCAATTAGTCATGACCTAAAAGGAAAGCATTGTTGACTCCGACTCACCAGGAATGCTTGAAGAAATTATATATTGGGGAGCACCAGCTCTTTTTCAAATCCTCTGTAATGCATGGCCATGAATTTGTGAGTGGTCAGTAAGAATATTTAACGAACGTACCAAGCTCCTTCTCCGGATCCACCTCCATGATCTCGATATCAGATGAATCACTCAGTACAGTCGATGCTTCATCGTTATTTGTGGCATTCTGACTAGTAACATCCTGATCGATGGTTGATAACTTTGAGTGAGTTGAGAGGTGGGTCTTCACCTTTTTGAGTGGTCGCACCAAGGGCTTTTCATCGTTGTTGGAAACGGTCTTCACAGACTCAGAAACAGAAGAGAATGATGACGCAGGAGAAATGGTTGAGCCACCACTGGCATCAGACGGAACCTGGCAAGACTTTCGAGCCATAGGGGTGTAGCCAAGCTAGTGGCAGTAGGGGAGGAGTGTTGTTCAAGATAGATGGAATGTAGACAAGACAAGCAATCCCACAATGCTGGTATGAAAGCACAGGTGCGGTGATGACAGAGGCGTTGTGGATGGCGGTACCACAGACATGGGTGCTGAGTGACAGAGAGACGAATGTGCATGTGAGAGGAAAAGAAGAACACACTGTGATTCTGATACGATGCCATCCTCAACGAGCAAGGAGGCTGCTTAAATACACCTCAAGTCCTTACAAATGTAGGCATGGATGATGCCTGGAATGGGTGAATGAGCGCAACGAAAATTGTTGAAAAATGTAAAAAAAATAGTTAGTAAATAGGAAACGAAGCTAAGGATTGTATTCAAGGAACATACTGCTTCCATGCATTCGTACTTAGTGCTGATCATCCTTGTCCAAGGATCGAGAACAGGAAACGAAACTGGAGAAAAAGGCAGAACAGGAGCAGCTGTGAGGGTGGGATGTGATCAGATTTGCTCGCAGTCGTCTTGCATCCGAGGTCATTTTTATCAAAGAGCAA
The DNA here is from genome assembly GCA_003316425.1 of Russula lepida. Taxonomy (NCBI): domain Eukaryota; kingdom Fungi; phylum Basidiomycota; class Agaricomycetes; order Russulales; family Russulaceae; genus Russula; species Russula lepida. The sequence goes on along the minus strand of QFEZ01000384.1, from coordinate 9,713 downwards.
GAAAGGAGAATAAACTTGGAGAGAAAGGCGGGACAGCAGTGGCTGCAAGGGCAGGAAGCAATCAGATTCACTCGCAGTTGTCTTGCACCGGAGCCTGAGGGAATTGCAATGACAAGACAAAACTATACAGTTGTGGCTGACGGGCCGACGCAGTTGTTCGCCTCATATTTCCACTTCCTTTGTGTGAGAACAATAAATCAATTTTATTAATAAACGTTAGTGCGATGAATTATGTTGCAAGGATGGCACAGTCAGGACCTGAGAGGGTGTATATGCACTACCGTGACACCGCAAAAACGGGTATGGTATCCCTGCGGGTGTTGAAATCAGGAACCATACACATAACCATGGGACCCGGAGCCTGAAAACCACGGGTAAACCTGTACCCCTGTCCAACACTATGGCTGTCAGGAAGGTCCTTGATGATCCAGGCATGATGAGATGTTTGAAATACATAGGAGTTCTTTGTATCTATGCTTTGAGTATCATATGGAGTGAAGCCCTTGAACAATAGGGTGCAATCTGGAAAGACAATAAGCGAGGCAGAATAAAAGTAAGTGAGGGTTCGAAGCCTTCAAGCTAAATGAGGACGTTCGATCTGATGTTCTACACTTGGGGCACCCGGGAATGGACATATGACTGGTATTTCTCATAAGGATAGGGACACAACAAGCAGGCTTATGATTCGGAAACATATAGTTGACAGTGCATGCTCTTTTGCTAAAAGGGAATGGGTGCACGCCGAGTAATCTAGAATGTCAGACTAGAATGGGGAGGCAGGAATACAAAAAGAAACGAGTCAGAGGGAAGTGAACAAGATAACATGAGATGTGAGTGCAAGGCCCATGGGGTAAAGCGGTGCACCAAAGCATGCTGTGAGCACGAGCACATATGTGATGTACATGTACTATGACCAGCACATATGTGATGTGTGTACTATATGCATAGTCCTTGATGTACCTTGATTGTTGGCCCTTTACTTAGCAAGCCATGTATGGGAATTTTAAAAAATGAGGAACCAATTGTGGCTCACCACCTGGTGTTCTCCTTACATGGCTCACCAAACAATGCTTCTCCTATCTCGAATTTTTTTTAGGTGTTATCTCATTTCCATCCACCATGTTCCATCCATCAGACTCTTTTCCCCTCAGTACTGGACCCCTCTGCACTCAAACACTCAGTTACCATTCTCCACAAGCACATGGGGTATAAGATGGGCATATGGTGTACAGGTGAGTCCTTTCCATGGCTCCCCACAGTTGTTGTCAAGCCACTCCCTCTCAGCCTTCTATTCCTAGTGGTTCTACTTCGCGACTTTGGCCTTGTGAGCCCGTGGTTCATCAGGAAAAAGGAAATTTCCTTAATGTCTTATTGCATCCTTATAGTACTTAATATCTTCTTAAAATCTCCTTAAACACAGATTAAGTAGGTTCACACTTTTTAAGACCATTTTAAGTAACTTAAGCCAACTTTAAGCAGTTAAGAAATTTTCCTTTTTCCTGATGACTTGTGCCTGAAGAGTCATTCAATCTGAACAATGTCTCTGGCAGTGATGACGATGATAACAATTCTGCCAATGATCCCACCGACCACTCTTGCAGCCCTGTCAGGGTTACCACTGCCAAGAGTGCAGATCTTGGGATCAACAATCCCAATCTGCCGGCACGCAAAGCAAAGCATGCTGAAGACATTCATTATTTCTATGAGACATGTGGTGATAAGATTGTCTGCAAAGAGTGCAGGTAAGTCTTCCTGTATGTTCACACCTCAGTCAAATTTGACTCATAAATGTTGCATAGTAAAACTAACCCCACGAAGGTAAATTACGAGTTTTCAACCAAAACCTCAAATACGTCCCTTCACCCCCATCTTGAAAGAAACCACCTCAAACTCTACATGACCCTGGTGAAGGAGAAGGGGTGGCCCAACAAACTCCAGGGATTTCAGGCCAAAACACATACTCATTCTCAGATGAGTAGCCAGGCAGTTGGATCACAAGGTGAACGACATACCATATATGATGAAGCCAACTTCCACCAGCTCCTCACAAAGTTTATCATTGTCAACAACCAGGTATGCTCTCATCATTTTGTTTCAACATCTAATATACTTTCCAGTCTCTGAATGTCATTGAATGCCATGAATTTCACGAGCTGTTCCATTATTTATGGCCCAATCTTAAGGACTCAATTGTCCCACATCAAACCAAACTCCATGAATTAGTACTTATTGTAACTCATGGAGACAATATTTCCAACTTATGAAGTCTCAACTTGATATAGGTGCACCTCAGCCCAATTGGTGCTTTCATCTGATGTTCTCATATCATGAGTCATGTTTCTAGGCAGCAATGGGCCAGGTGTCTTTCACCATAGACATATGGTCAGATCAAAATTGACAATCTTATCTGGTGATGACAGTGCACTGGATTGCAAAAGAGCAAACAGATGGTCTCAAGCTCAAGACAGCACTCATTGCTTTTTACCATCTTACTGGTAGGCATGATGGGAAGTTGCTCAGCAAAGTCATCTTGGGTCTTATTAATAGGGCAGGCATCACTGGCAAGGTGCGTAGTGTTACTGCATTGAGCTTTACCATAATTTATATTTATATATATATATTGAGATCAGTCATTTTACTATGGATAATGCATCCAACAACAAGACAATGATGGAGGAGCTCAGGGTCCATCTCACATGTCAAGATGTCCTCTTTGATCAATCCAATTGTTATATTATGTGTTTTGTGCACATCATCGATCTCACCTCTAGACAGATTATCCATAACATTGAAGGCAAGCAGAATAAGAAGAGTGGCTTGGACCTCTTGCTTTTTGACAATGACGATGACGATGATGATGATGATGACGACACCAACCCCTCAAATCCCATAGGAGCCACATGTGCTGTAGTCCAAAGCATTCAGGCATTGGGTGCACATCAAAAAGCCTTCAGCTACAATATCAGGAAGTGTAATAAGGATGAGTGGTTTAAGGACCCAAAAACTTCCAAGCCAATTAAGTTAAAAGATGTACAGCTGCTGAGGGATGTACAGACCAGATGGGACTCAATGTACCACATGCTCAAGAGACTTCATGACCTGCGTCAGGTAAGGCTCAACTTTTCGCTGAATTAATGCTTGCTGAGCGATTGATGTCACATCAGGAAAAAGGAAATTTCCTTAATGTCTTATTGCATCCTTATAGTACTTAATACCTTCTTAAAATCTCCTTAAACACAGATTAAGTAGGTTCACACATTTTAAGTAACTTAAGCCAACTTTAAGCAGTTAAGGAAATTTCCTTTTTCCTGATGCAGGCTGTTGATTACTTCCTTGCACTTCCTAACAACTATGATATTGCCAAGTACAGAATCTTGTCTGAAGTCTGGGACACTTTGAAGGACATCAAGGCTGTTCTAGGTGTAAGTTTCAAATATATTGGTAACAGGCTAACTCCAGGGCTTCACTGACAGGTTGCACACACTGTTCAGCAGGTGATGTCTGGGGAGAGCATGCCAATCTTATTGGGTGTCATTCCTGAATTTGAGGAACTCATGACATGATGGGAGATGCTCGTGGAGCACCCCATATTGAAAATGCTTGTCAAACCAGGCCTTGATTTGGCTTACAAGTATTATAGCCAAATGGATAACACAAAGGCATATGTTGTTTCAATGTGTAAGCCAACTTTTCTGTTATTCTGGCTAAAACTGATTTTTATTTGCAGTTCTGAACCCCAACATACACATGAGCTGGGTCAAGACTCATTGGGAGAAGCGGTATATTGATCTGGCCAAAGGCGCCATTCAAGAGATAGTGAGTCTGTACTTATCTTTTTAAATGGTGGCTCATCTTCTTCCAAGATGTGTGAGTATTGCCAGCAGAGTCCCACCAGTGAGAGCAGAGAACCTTGGTTAGTTGGTCTAGGGTTTCCCCTAAATGGCTGGTTGTTCCTCCAGTTGTTCCAGTTCACCCCCATTTGGCTCCCCTGTGTGGGGAACATCCCTTGGAGTATCTGATTAGCCATTGTTGCACTGATCGCTTTCTCCTTCATCTTCTCGTACCCTTGGGGGAGTGCCTTGACTACTTCAGTAGCAATCGAGCAGAGGAGTCCCTTGAGGAATAGGTTGGCTGTCTCATTGTTTCTGGCAGTATATCCTGCAAGCCGGAGGAGTTCTTCGAAGGAAGAGATGTATGCATTGATGTCTGGATAGCGCATTCAATGGGTTTCGAGCAAGGCTCAGGCATGTTGCTGTTTTGAGGAGTCAGTGAATTTCTTTCTGAACTCCCTTTCGAAGTAGTGCCAGAGTGCTGGTACGTTGTAATGGACAGGGTCTAAGGAGCAGAGCAAGTCTCCCATGGTGCGTGTCCATCCTGTGACCTCTTCTCCTATGATGAGCATGATGGCAATCGTGACTTGTTTGAATGGGGAGTTGAACCCCAGGACGTTGAGGTTGACCAGGAAGTAGTTCTTTATCTGGTCGATGAAGGCATCAGCCTTTGTTCTGTCTCCATTGAAGACATTGGGGAGTTCACTGGTTAGTTTCCCTTCTGCAGCTTGAGGGATCGGCTATAGGTTGGGGGGGAGGTTTCCTCCTCTGGGGTTTCTTCCACCACCCCCACCCCCTCCACCGCCTCCATCTCTGCCTCTGCCTCTGCCTCTGTCTCCATCGCCCCCTCCTCCACCTCCACCTCCACCACCCCCTCCTCTTCTTCCATTTGAGGGGGTCCATTCTAGGGGTGCCTCAGGTTTCTTTCCCATGCATTGGAATGCTTTATTGAAGGCAGATGTGAGCCATTCCATGGTGTCGCTTTCCTTCTTTGTGACCATGGTAGTTTCTGTGGGGGTGTCATGTATGAGTGCATAATGAGGTTTTCGAATGGAGCTGGGTCCCAGGAGCGGTGCGTGAATGTGAACCAGGCTTTCTCTGATACTTTCGTCTATCCTTCTTTGCTTGATGTTATCAATCAAGTGCTTGGACTCGGTTTCTCTGGTTTTCTCCTTCAGTTGGATAGGGGTTTCAGCTCTGGGCTTTGGTCCATTGAAGTGGTAGAGCCAAGGGATCTCTTCTCCAAGGATGGGGTTATCTGGCTGGTCTAATCAGTGCCAGTGGTCATTCCAAAGGCAAACTGGGATACTTCCAACGTTGAGCTGTCCCTTGTCGTTGTCACAGTAGACAAGTAAGTCCTTCCCTGCTGTATTCCTTGGCTGTGTTGCATTGAGTCATTTCACCCGGTAGTTAGCTTTGAATACAAACAACTGTTCGGGGGTGGGTGCTATTTCCTTTCCACCACCTGCCATCTTGGCTAAGAAAGTTGAATCTAACATCACCACCACTTGAGAAGTGAGGCAATTAGATCCATTGAAAGGGGATTTGACTCATTTAAGCATGATGAAGTCAAGAATCGATTCCCACTGTACCAGGTACGTTTGGCCAGCAATTGAAATAAAGAGGAAAAGAGCTTCTCTGTTCTGAGACAAGAGATTCAACTTGCCAGTCTTTGGCAGTGATCCCTGGTCTTTAAATATGTACAGGGGAACAGACTATACTAGGGGTCTAAGACCGAACCAGGTAGGAGTCTGGGTAGTCCAAAACTATGGTACAACAACACGGGCCTCCACACCATAGGCCAATACAATAAAGAGAACAAGAGACAGGGCAGAAATGGGATACATCAGTTCCAGAAAAGAAAGCACATATGGCAGCGTCAAGACTCAAGGCACAGGAATAAGACGGGGCAACAACAAATGAAACTTCTGGACCAGTTCCCTCGCCACTTACATGAGCAGGAGAGCATTGCATCAGCTCCTCCTCTCAAGGCCAGTTACATATGTCCTTGGCAGCTTATCCAACAGTGCAATGTTTTGCGAGCACAGCATCACTTTGTTTTTCAGCAGCTCGAAAAAACCCTCTGGACTAATTGAGCAAAGCAATTTTGATTCATTTCAATTGGAATTTCTGCCATGTTATTGTGGGATGCTTATTTCGCACTTCTAGGGATCATATGCTGAGCTTTCCAAGTTTGTTGAGCCACACAATGCAATTTATGCCATTTTGTTTTGACTAGAGACATGGCATATATTTTGCCACTATGATTATTTTGCCGAGATTTGGAGGTGGTATTTGGATAAAACTACATCATTGGCAGATCTGGGTAGAGGACCTAAATCTGGAAGCTACCAATGAAGCATGTTGGCAATGGCCCTGAATTAATGGCAGACCTGTTGCCGAGTTTGCTGCGAGGGGCACATCTGCTGCGAAAAAACATTGACAATCACTTTTCCATCTCGCCAATAAGCATGAAAAAAACATTGTATTATCAGAGGTAAGTGAACATTATAGCATTGACACTTAGGCCTCTGGTTCACTCAGCTCTATAACAAAACTTTAGACACCAAGAAATGCTCCAAGCTTACCAGCAAGAATATGCTCGGCAGAAGCAAGCTCCAGGGCGCATCAGGAAAAAGGAAATTTCCTTAATGTCTTATTGCATCCTTATAGTACTTAAAACCTCCTTAAACATAGTTTTAAGTAGATTCACAGTTTTTAAGTCAATTTTAAGTAATTAAGCCAGCTTTAAGCAGATTAAGGAAATTTCCTTTTTCCTGATGCGTCGGAAGGTTAGCAAAGCGGAGCGACAGCTGCTGGAGGAATAGTATGCAGAAAAGCAGTTGCTTGTGGAAATGGAAAGGCCATCAAAACCTTTGACAACTGCCCCTTCCCAGTGCGTCCTTTCTTCTCTGGCCATTCAGTTTTCACATAGACATTAAGGGTTTATGAATGTGCACTTATTGTACATTCACGAGCTGTGGATCCCCAACGCACTGCAAGCATGATTAAGAAGGAAGAAAAGCCTCAGCAGCACTTCAAGGAGTGGAAAGACATTCTCTGGAAGTTATCTCCACGTTGGTGGAGAAAAGACTTCAGGCCTTGCATTGACAGATTTATTGAAGAGCAACTTGATGAGAAAAAAGCTATCGTAGAAATCTCTTGTGAAGATGGTGAAAGCAAAGAGCTTGTGCAGATCTACATCCATGGGATATGACATTTGGTGGCTGGCACTGTCCAAGAATGGGAACTGGTACAGCAACCCAAGTATGCTACTACATGTGCAAAGATTGACGGCACACATCAGGATTTTGGAATTTTTCTTAAACTGCTTAAAGTTGCCTTAAGTTGCCTTAAGTTGCTTAAAATAATGGTAATCTACTTAAACACAGTTTAAGGAGGCATTAAGGAGGCATTAAGTACCATTAAGACATTAAGAAATTTTCCTTTTTCCTGATGCACTTGTATGGCAAGGTAGAGGGTATGTGAGTCCAATACTGCATGCTATTTCCTTGCTTCAACCATCTTTGCAGAGTCAATTTGAGGAAGTTTTGCCAGTATTATGGCTGGTAATGCTAATACCTCTTACAAATTCACATTTTCTTGACTTTAACACTAAAGCGACGAAAGCTGCAGCAGCTGAAGTCGATGAAAAGTGGCTAGAATGGAAAGCTAATAATATTGACATGCTCGCACAGCAGTACGAGCAAGACATCTCAGCCCAGGTGAGAAACAAAGGTATAGACTACCTTATTGCAACGGGCGAAAGACTTGGACTGCGTATCACACGGGGCACATCTACTCTGAATAGCACTCCTATCCCCACAGTGGGAAGGAAATGCACAGCCTTGGGATCGCTCCCCCGACAAGGGTCAAGGACCCCGGTGGCAAGGCAAACTCCCACACTAAGACCCTGCGACACCTTGAACAACACCCCACGGGGGAGGGCCGCCACCCCACGGGCACATATAAGAATGGAGACTGACCCTCCTCCCAGCCCACAAAGGACAATACCCTCCCCAGTGCAGGAAAGGAAAGGTAGCCCAGACCTAGCCAATATCATGGCAGCTATCAACGCAGCTTTGGGGCCTGCAATTCAGTCAGCAATGGCCCCCTACGCCGCTAAGCTCACTGCACTGGAAAAAGTAATCAGGCCTGCCACGGAGAGCGAGGCGGTATCAAACCCCCCAGCATCCTCTGGACTCGATATGAGCATATGGGCCCCAACGGACCCAGCGCAAAGGCTTGACAGAGAGAGAGGTAATCTCATGGCAGCTAACCACAATGAACAGATCAAGAAGGCAAAAGGTAAAGTAAGTACCAATGCCCACAACCCAACGCAGGAACTGCCAACGAACCCTAAGCCAATGTCATACACTGGTGCAGCGACAACAGCGGCCAACACTAAACAACCCCCAGCCCCATCTAGAACGGTGGCCCATACCCCGACGATAACAGAGATCACTGTCATCCGAGCAGGCGGCTTCCACGATAGTGAACTGGAGCAAAAAGTAAGGGCCAGAGCAGTGGACGCAATTGTCAGAGAAGTCGTCCTTAAAATGGCAAAAACGGTAGCCAGGCCAATCCCTCTTAGGGCCGGATGCTGGAGCATCCACCCTCACAGCAAGGGTAATTTTGTATACTTGTTTGATGGCAACGTCCCTTTTGACCTCATTGCCACTTACAAGCATATACTACTCTCACCCTTCCGAGGCTCAGGTAAACTGAGTCCCTCAATGGGCTGGACATGTCTATTAGCACACAGAGTACCAGTGTGGGACAATAACGAATTTAGAAACTTTGGACCTGAAGCACTTCTTAAGGAAGTGAAAGTGATGCCGAGCCTTAGAAAAGCTCACCTCGCTATGGCCCCGAGATGGTTGAAGCCAGTCGATCGCATTGAGTCCTCCTATTCCACAATCATGTTTGCGATCTCAGACCCTGATGGCACCATCACTAACAAACTCTTAATGGGGAGAACTGCACTCTTCGGAAAAGAAGTAGTCATACAAAGATGGGTGGACAAACCCGCTCTCGTACAATGCTCACACTGCCATGTGCTGGGACACATCAGATCATCCAGATCCTGCCCATTAGGAAAGGACTCGGTAAAGTGCTATGTCTGTGGAGGTGCACATCCCTCAGATAAACACGACCAAAACTGCCCCAGAAAGCACGCCGTCGCAGGCATCTGTGACTGCAAGCACTTTAAGTGCCTGAACTGTCATAAGGTAGGCCACAACTGCAGGAACTCACGGTGCCCGGCACGAGACCTCTTCCACCCACGCCAGAGCCGCAAACCCAAAGGAAAAGGTAAAGCCAGGGAACAGGACCCAACGGCTACCCGCTACGATCCTGCAATGGCCCCCCCTCCCGCTACAATCGAGGAAATTGAGGACAGGGATGGAGACCTTTACGATCCCCCCCCCCTCCCCCCCAACACCATGGGTCCCCAGATCAGGTCAGCGTTACATGACAGATCGATCGCTAACATGTACAACCATCAGTTGATGGAAATAGATAGCGGAAACACGGGTGAGAGTCCAGGAAACTTTTACGACACTAACAAATTCCCTGAAGCCATAAACTACACTGCCCCCAATAACACGGAGATAGCCATTGAGACAGTGCAGCCAAATGACTACTCACCCTCATGCCCCCAGCTGGGTGTTGCCAAGAAAACCCTTGCCTAATGGCGGTTAGTGTTGCTGCAGCTACAAATTATGTGTTTGCAGCTAAACAGCTGTAGAAAATGCAATAAAATTCGTAAAATTATGAAAATAATCACATATATAGATCGCCATAATGCGAACAAGTTCCCTTAAGACATCTTTTCATTCCGAGCAATAGTTGGCTCGCAATTGGACGAAAACGAGCGCCTAA
>QFEZ01000381.1:0-61531 GCA_003316425.1 Russula lepida | reverse complement strand
AGAAGGATCAAGAAGGAAAGATAATTAAATACAAAGCAAGGCTCGTAGCTAAAGGATGCGCACAAAGACCTGGGCATGATTATCTGGAAACACATTCCCCAGTCGTCAGACTCGAGACCATATGCGCGTTGTTATCAATCGCTACTCAGGAAAAGCTCGTGATCCAACAGATGGACGTAAAAGGAGCTTATCTCAATGGCCATCTACAAGAGACCATATATATGAGACAACCTGAGGGATTCAGTGATGGATCACAGCGCATATGCCAATTAATTAAAACACTATATGGTCTAAAACAGTCTGGTAGGGAATGGAATATCGAATTTGATAAACAGATAAGACGCCATGATTTTAAGTGTCTGCGATCAGACCCATGCGCATATATACGGAGAAAAAATAACAAAGTGGCGATAATAACAGTCTGGGTAGCAACTTACTGCTATTCACAGGGTCGGAACAGGCGATGGAAAAAACAAAAAAGGACTTGTGTTCCGAATGGGAGATAACCGATATGGGAGAACCCTCTAAAATTATCAGCATCGAGATCAAAAGATCCGATGATGCAATAAGCATCTCTCAAAAGAAGAACGTAGAATCCATACTTGCTAGGCAAGGATATACTGAAATTAATTCTGTCATCACACCATTGGATCCAAAAGTGAAATTGGAACCAAATCCAGATGGAAACAAAGGGGACAAAAGTAATGCTTATGCTCAATTATTGGGGGAATTACAATATGTAGCAAATGCTATGAGACCTGATATCATATACGCCGTAAATAGATTGGCGTCATATATGGCCAATCCCAACTTAAAGCATCAAACCGCTCTCAAACGTGTATTGCGTTACCTATCCAGGACAAGGGACTATGGTATAACATACAAATATATACCAAATTCAGAGCCCACATTCCTAGGTTACACTGACGTTGCCTTTGCTGATAGGGAAGATAAAAAATCTACCAGCGGTTATGTAATCATTGCATCAGGCAGCGCGATAATGTGGAAGTCCGGAAAGCAAGGACTTACAGCGCAGTCCACTACCGAAGCGGAATATATTGCATTATGGGAAGGAGGCCAAGAAGCCTCATGGTTAAGAAATTTATATCAGGAGCTCGGATATCCCCAATATGCGCCAACAAAAATTTATTGCGACAATACAGGTGCAGTGGCCATCGCGAAGAACCCATTATATCACAAAAGAACAAAACACATAGATACAAAATTCCATTGGGTACGCGAAAAAGTACAAGTAGGCAGAATCAGTGCAGAATCCTGCAGTACTGATGATCAAACTGCTGATATTCTAACGAAGCCACTTGCGCGCGATAAGCACATAAAACACGTGACGGGAATGGGACTCATGCCAGTCTGAAGGGGAGTGTTGGGAATCCAACGCCCAGACAGGCACTAAAATCCCAAGATCACATGTGCCGATATCGGACTGCACGATTCGGGTATCCGCCCAGATGTATTATTAATACGCATATGTCGTAGATACTATAAGGTCGCAAGGCGTGGAATAAAATCTTCACGAGCGCTTCCCGCTCAACCTCCATCAGAATAACCTCAGCTTAGATGATGTGACAATGTGAACAGAAGTCTGACAAGTCATCCAGATCAGATTCCATGGGCAATTGGAGAGCAAGATCATGAGTTGGGGTGCTTTCCCTGCTGGGTGCAACAGCATGCACTGCAAACCACTGAGTCCTTTCTTCTCAGTGATGCTGAATGGACTCACTTTCAATGACATCTTGACAACCTTTAATATGCCTTTGATTAATAATCTGAATGCTTTGGACTCTTGCTCTTGCAGCATGCTTCCTCCATGGCATTCTTATGGCCAACACTGTTAACTGTTGAAACATCACATGTATGGTCACATTTAGTCACATGACTGATTATATAATACACCCAAAATTGTGAAACAGAAAACACATAACTTGTTTATTTAAGTCCTACAGTAAAAAAAACATGTTTTGTGTAACAATGAAATATTTCTGCTTCTCCTCAATCTACACTGACTTTTTGAGAATTCTGCCATGGGGTATCTGTAGAGGAGGATTGTATCTACCAATACTCCATGCCAGATATGCCACTTTTTGTGATGTGGAGATGAAGAAGTGGAAGTATGAGACCAGTGAAATCAGCTTACATAAGGGGTGCTGGTTCCTAGCGACACCTGCCTTACACATATACAACAAAACTATGTGCACCCCTCGACTACCTCCCCATTCCTTAACTTCATCCTATCTCCCAAGTCAAGGAAGATAAACGATAACCGTCTATGCTTCCGTCCTCGCCAACCCCAGTCCTGCAAGTCATCCTCGCTTTTGCCTTCATGGCATCCAGTCCATTGGTTTCGCGAGCGTTGCGGTTCCACATCTGTGCTTCACTTATGATCGCGGTGCTCCGCTGCATGGCACAGCTCACCATCATTGCCATTGTCCTGCAGCATGTATTAGCCTTGAAGAGCGTATGGATAGTTGCTGGAATAGCACGTACGTACTTCGACAATATTTTCACAAGGACAACCTGATCATCCGTGCCAGTGTCATTAAATGTGCTGGCCACATTCGAAATTGGCGTGTAACCTCATCCAGAGTTATTATACTTCTCTAACTAGTTGCATTTCACGACTTCAATCAAAAGTTGTGATCAGGGCCGAGAGAAGATCCCGCCGAATGGTGTGTGCCATATCGGGATATACGAGTCACACGAGTAACCTGCACTTATTTCTCCTTTGCCTTTCCAGTTTACAGTCGTACTTGTGGCCATGCTGGCATCGACCATCCCGGTTTCTATCTTGGGACTGCGCTTCGCAATGGATATAGACCCGTTCTGTAACCCAGGACAGTACCGTTAGTCATCATTCCCCTTTCCCATACTTTTTATTCCTAAGGCACTGATGCAAATGTAAAAAAAAATGTTGTCATGCAGTTCCTGTCATGGGTATGCTCTGTGGGAGTGCGATCGCAGGCATCTCAGTGTCAATGGCTCATATCCTGAAAGAGCTCGAGTAAGTTATTTCCTCACCACCCCAATACCAAAGCTGAGTGCGTACCACCTCTACGCATTGCTGCACTGGCAGTGCGAACCGCAGTGAGGCGGAGGTGCTCCCAAGTACAACACCCTTTAAAGCCTATCGTCCACTTTCAGTTGAGGCATTGCATCTTGGTCTGAGACCGACCATCTATCAATTAAGGTGCGTGAGCTCACCTTCAGGCCTCCCCCATCCCTGATTTCATGGCCATCGATTCCCTGATCAGTGTAATGGGCATGATTACGAATCCGGTCATGATCGTGCGCACCATCCTAGAGGGCTCATATTTGGAACAAACTATGCGACAACAGATGATCACCGTGTTCATGATCACCACCTCGAATGCTCTCTCGTGTGTGGTTGCCACACACCTTGTGCTTTGGGTGTGCGTCAATTCAGAGTACCACATTCGAGCGGATTGTATCGATACGCGTCCACACGTGCTCCTCCGTGTCTACAGCAGCGCTATCGATGCAATTATCAGCTTCCTACGGGGTGGCATGAGGGTCTACAGTGGTGGCTACCCTGAGCCACCATCTGAGCGCACCCCGCTGCGCAACTGAAGCAGTGCTGAGAAGCGGTGATGCCGTTTGAGAGGTTTGCTCATACCCAGTGCGTTGGACTACCTAAGGCACCGGAAGGTGTACAGATTATGGTTTGTTGTGGTTCTATAGGCGATAGTGTAGTAGTACTATCACGCAATATGAGGGATATATGACCTGTTAGTGTTCTATTCGGTGTCGTCACTATGAGTGGCATTGGTTAAGCATACCTAGCATGGCTTGATTAGTATTTCAACGATAATCGTCCATGTCCTCCCACACGCGCATTCAGACAATCCGAAGTCAGGAGGTTGACCAACCCACATGCAACGCCGGGAAGCGGCGGAAGTCAGTCCGGGAGGACAGAGATAAAAGGTCCAAAGGAAAAGGGTCTGCGACGGTGAAGCGCTTTGATGTCTGCGGGCACAGAGAACAGATCAGCGTGTTAATGGCAATAGGATCATACGTCAGCTCTGAGGCTCGTTCGGCGTGAATCAGCGACGGCAAGAGAGAGGCAAGTGCAATAAGAGAAACAAAATGGTGCACACATAGAAAGAGAGGAAAACAGAGCCGTTCTATTGTAGCCGAGAAAAAAACAAGTCGACACGTGGGCCATGTCACGGTGGTCACTCAGGCTGTTGCGATCTGGAGATCACGTTAGCGCCACGACCACGACCCTCACATGATGCTCCATGCACGTGATGTACAGTACTTAGACCTCTGGAACTGCACGTTTGGAATATACTCACTCTTTATCCCCTTCCGTGACTATCGTGGGTCTTAACACAGGCGTCACTTGGTGTGTGACACTCTGAATAACTAGGTGTGCGCCAAGTCGTGCGCGTGGCAAGTCGGGTCGAGTCGCGCTGTAAATGAGTATTATGAATAGAAATGGATAAAGACTGGGTGACTAATATGTGTGGCATCAAGAAAGGTGCATGAGTTAGACTGAAAATAAGAAAATGAAAGGAAAGTCGTGCGTTTTATGCCATGAATACTCTTCATCAGGCGCATGACCCAATTCTCCTTACTGGGTTCTTCGAAACCGGGAGGTTTTTTCATGAACAGTTCTCAGTCTCGGGGAGGACGCCGTGAACTTGGAAAAAGACAGTAGTAATGTCGACGCGCTGGAATCTGGATGTCCCATTCAAGGACAGCAACAATGTGTAGAAGCGTTCCGAAGGAGTCAAGGCGTGCTGTCAGCGCAGTGATCTTGTTGTAGTCAATGACATAGCGCTGAGCGAAGCCTTTTGAAATGTAGCGGACTTTGTAGCGAGTGACATTGCCTGCATCATCATCATGCTTGCGTTTGCAGACAAGTTTCCCTTTTAGAGGTCCACGAATTATGTCAGGGCAAGGTACGAGAACAAAGAAATGGAGATCCGCAAGGTTTTGTAGTCCCTCACGAGCACATGTTCAGGGGAGGCAAGAGCCTGAGACCAGCTTAGGCCGTTGCTGTTGTCAAGAACAGCGTCAGTGGCTCCCAGAGAGATGGTCGCCAGTATCTCGGAGACAGACCTACATGAGCTAGAGTGCCAGTGAGATGGGCAGGAGGACGTGAATGTCACAGACAGGGGCAAACTCGGCGAGAAATCCAGCGGTGTGGTCATCATAGCAAGATTTGCGTTACCAGAAGAGCTGGAAGCGTTGTCCTTGCTAGCTTGGATGGCGGCCAGGTGTGGTGAACGGCGAAGGAGATTTCGAGGGGGGAGTGAAGGAGCGGAGGATGAGTATTATTGGATGGAGGGAGAGGGTAATCATCGGGAGGTGGGAGCAATGAGGGAGTGTCGGTGGTAGTAGGAGGGGAGAAAGGATTGTTGGTTTCGTGTGGGAGACTGACTTCGGAGTTTTGCCGCGTCAGAAGTGGGGATCGCACGGCTCAGATCGTGTGGTTAGGTCCACCTTCAGTTACACCGTGCCACCACAATCCGACAGCTATAGAATGAAACATAGGACAGATTACTTTGCTCACTGGATGGACTATACTACAACTGAATATTGAATACCGGGGCACGATAAGAATATCTCAAGAGTGACCTTCCGACCGATCTAAGGCCCCGCAAGCGCTCCGTACCGACCGCATCCATGCCTAAGCTCCCGCCCGCAGGTTGCCGTATCCGCTTCTCCAACAACGACGCGAGCCCCGTGAAGCTCGCCGAACAACCCGCGTGCGCCGAGGACACTCCGAGAATGCTGCACGACACAAGGATATGAGTTGTGAGAGCTCCGCGTCGCCGAGTCCCCTATGGCCTGCGCCGCGTGGATCGAACTGCCGTGATAGTATGCAAAGTCTTAAGGATCGCAAATGGACAAGGTGACGGTGACGGGCATAAGCGTGCGACCGAGGACGTTCGTAACGCACCTGATAACCGCTGTCTTCGTTCTGACGCTTTGGCTCATCCACCGGGCCGGCATCATGAGAGGAGACATTGCATACCCAAGACGTGTTTGATAACTTGTTTAGAGAGTAGTGGTAGTGGATAGATGGTTTGCGTAGGTCAGGTCAAGTCAGGCATGGGGGAATTGAACGAAAATTGTGTCGCATCCGAGGTCTTTTGTACGAAGAGTCCGAGCCCGGAGCCATGTAGAGCCGAAGCGGCAAGGGGGCGGTGTCAAGGCACCAGCGGCCATGCACATACCGCGCCGCTCGCCTCGTTGCAGCCGTGCGTTAAGAACACATGCGCATGCCAGTCATTCATCGATGCAGAATCCACCCTCCCGCCCTTCTAACTCTCCAGTCTGCTTATTTTAGTCTCCCACTGAGATGTAAGCCCATCAAACCTCTCTCAAACTGCTTACTCGCCCCAACGAGCACGCCAAGAACCACATCACGATACTATATCCTGAATCCTGAAGGCGTAAGCTCCTCGATAGCCTCACCGGAGTATGTTGAATACCCGCCTTCCCAAATGAGATGACACAACGTTGGACATTTGGGAGTTGCGCGGGACGGGGACGTCCTCGCTTATGATGAATGCTAGCTGCGTAGTCATCGCAGACCATGATGGCACGCAACTGCGAGCAAGACTAACACTGAGATGGCGTGATAGCCAACACAGTCGATAGTTTATTCGTCGCCTGGCCATCTGAGCGCCGAATAATGCAACAAGGGAGCCTCTAGTCTGCAACCATTGACAAACCAGGTTTGCAGGTACGATGAGAAGTGAAGATGATGGTCAATGATTGAGGTGGACAATGTAGCCTTGCGGGCGAGAGGTAACTTATATGGAACAATTTGAATGTAAATGCAGAGATCGAAGAATCGAGTTGAATCCCAAGGTTTATTTGACCTAGTGCAGAGTGTAGGTGTGTGATGAGGTGGGCGGAGAGGCAGAAAATTTGAAATAGAATCCTGCAACGACTTCTCCATCCAACGGTTCTACTCCTTCCCGTTCCATATATATGGCATCTGTTTACACCAAAAGAACACTGCTATGCATCTCATAAGTTAGCGATTCGTGATGTCATGTACTGCCATTATACGACTTATATACTGTAAACCATTACAAAGTCCACACGCGATCCCGACAAACACACCATCCAACGACATCTTCTCTCGGCCCTGTTCACGGCTTTTGAATTCGGCGACGCGACTAGGCAAAGAAGCGTCATAGCTCTGGATGAGGTAACTCACTAATTTTGAACATGGCTAGCACATTCAATGACACTAGCAAGATGGGTCAGGAATGACTCCGAATGACATCCTTGTGAAAACATTGTCAAGGAACATACGTGTTAACTATCCATACGCTCTTCGGGACTAGACAACAAGTTCGACGTGGGAGACGGCGGAAGACGTGCGCAGGAAGGTGTGGTGGAGTATGTGGAGAGTAAACCGGCAAGCCGGCTCCGGCCCTCCGGGTACGGGAACAACCTGCGGGGGTGAGAGCGTGCTAATAATTTCAGAAATCTGCCTATATTCGCATTCTACTCATTGAAACAAGTTCAATGATATATGTGTGTTAGATACTGTGTTGTGGATAAGTAGAGATAGGCGTGCTCGTCGTCACTGGCAGTAAGTTAAGTTACTAATGAGCCAAGTCGCGTCATCGGAGGTTGCCGAGGGCTGGGACACGTGCCTTCAGGCACGCGGCGCGGGGAGGATTCTCACGGGGGATTTGGAACGCGGGTGAAGTATAGTATAAAGCCTTTAGTGGTCGCTACCACAAAAATATGTGCACCCGTCTCTCCCCATTCCATAACATCAAGGAAGATAAACAATAGCCATCTATGCTCCAATCCCCAGCATTGTCACTAAACCCGGTCTTACAAGTCATCCTCCTTCTTGCCTTCATAGCGTTCGGCCCAGTGGTTTCGCGAGCATTGCGGCTTCACATCTGTGCTTCACTTATGATCGCGGCCCTCCGCTGCATGGCACAACTCATCGTTATTGGCATTGCCCTGCAGCACGCATTGGTCTTGAAGAACGTATGGATAGTTGCTGGGATAGCACGTACGTTCTTCAACAATATTTTCACAAGGACAACCTGACCATCATACGCACGTCAGCGTCATTGAATGTGTTGGCCACGTTCGAAATTGGTGCGGAACTTGATCCAGAGTTACATGTGATGATGTTTCCCTAACAATTGGGCACTTTCAAAAAAGTCGTGATCAGGGCTGAGAGAAGATCCCGCTGGATGGTGTGTGCCAGGGCTTCCGTCAACGACGACGACGGCAGGACATATGAGTCACGTGACTTATTTTTCTCTTTCTTGCCTTTCTAGTTTCCAGTCGTACTTGCGGCCATGCTGGCATCAACTATCCCGGTTTCTATCTTGGGACTGCACTTCGCAATGGATATAGACCCGTTCTGCAACCCAGGACAGTACCGTTAGTCATCATTCCCCTTTCCCATCCCTTTTTTTAATTCCTGGAGCACTGTCATGCAGTCCTTGTTTTGGGTATGCTCTGTGGAAGTGCTATCCCAGGCATCTCAGTGTCAGTGGATCATATCCTGAAAGAGCTCGAGTAAGTTATTTCCTCACCACCCTAACACCCAAGCTGAGTGCGTACCAACTCTGCACTGGCAGTGAGAACCGCATTGAGGTGGAGGTGCTCCCCAGTACAACACCCTTTAACGCCTATCGTCCACTTTTGGTCGAGACATTGCATCTTGGTCTGAGACCGACCATCTGTCAATTGAGGTGCGTAAGCTCACCTCCAGAGCTTCCACCATCCCTGATTACACGACCATCGTTTTCCCTGATCAGTGTAATGGGCAAGATTACGAATCCGGTCATGATCGCACGCGCCATCCTAGAGGGCTCATATTTGGAACAAGTCCTGCGACAACAGATGATCACCGTGTTAATGATCACCACCTCGAATGTTCTCTCGTGTGTCGTTGCCACGCACCTTGTGTTATGGGTATGCGTCAATTCAGAGTACCACATTCGGGCAGATTGTATCGATACGCGTCCACACGTGCTCCTCCGCGCCTACAACAGCGCCGTCGATGCAATTATCAGCTTCCTACGGGGTGACGTGAGGGTCTTCAGTGGTGGCTACCCTGAGCCGCCATCTGAGCGCACCCCACTGCGCAACTGAAGCAGTGCTGAGAAGCGATGATGCCGTTGGAGAGGCTTGTTCATATCCAGTGCGTTGGACTATTTAAGGTACCGGAAGGTATACAGACTATGGTTTGTTGTGGTCTCTGTATGGGTGATAGTAGTAGAGATCACTGTATCACGTAATATGAGGACATGCATTTGTTAGTGTTCATTTCGGTGTCGTCACCATGAGGGTGGGATTGGTTAGGGAGTATACCTGGCATGGCGCGATTAATATTTCAACGACAATCGTCCATGTCCTCCCCCGCGCACATTCAGACAATCCGACGTCAGGAGGTTGACCAGCCCACATGTAACGCCACGTTACGTCGGACAGAGATAAAAGATACAAAGAAAAAGGCGGAAAGGGTTAGCAACAGTGAAGCGCTCTGATGTCTGCAGGCACAGAGAACAGATCAGCGTATTAATTGCAATAGGATCATACGTCGGCTCTGGGGCTGGTTCGGCGTGAATCGGCGACGGCAAGATAGAGCCTCATAGAGGCAAGTACAATAAGAGAAAGAAAAGATCGTCCTGAGTACGCACATAAAAAGAGAGGGAAAAGGTGCGGTTCTATTGTAGCCGAGAAAGAGGAGGGCGAAATGACAGCAGCAGGAAACAGAAAAAAAACAGAGTCGACACGTGGGCCATGTGATCACTCAGGCGTCACTTGTCACTTGGCGTGTGACGCCCTAAATAACTCGGTGTACGCTAGGTCACTGGCATGCGCGCGCGCGGCAAGTCGGGTCGAGTCGCGCTGTAAATGAGTGTGAAAATAAGAAAATGAAAGGAAAATCGTGCATGTGATCATCTAGACCAACCACAGTGGTATTGAAGGTTTGGCTCCATATGCGACTGGCTTGTTTCATCAGGTGTTTCATGCCATAGATGCTCTTCATCAGGCGCATGACCCAATCCTCCTTACCGGGAAGGCAGTTTTAATGTCGATGTGTTGGATGTCTCAGTCAAGGTGTGCCATCAGCACAGTGGTCTGGTTGTAGTCAATGTCATAGCGCCGAGCGAAGCCTTTTGCAATGTGACGGACTTTGTAGCAAGTGACGTTGCCTGCATCATCATCATCATGCTTGCATCTGCAGACAAGTTTCCCTTTTTGGGGGGCATTGTCCTTGAGTTATGTCAGAGCGAGGTAAAAAAGGAGATCCACAAGGCTTTGTACAGTAGTTCCTCACGAGCACCAGCAATCCAGTATTCACGCTCAGAGGAGGCAAGAGCCTGAGACCAGATTAGGTCATCGCCGTCGTCGTCAAGAACAGCATCAGTGGCTCCCGAAGAGATGGTCGCCAGTATCTCAGAGACAGAACAACATGAGCTAGAGAGTGCCAGTGAGACCGGCAGGAGGATGCGCCGAGAGTCACGGACAGGGCAAACTCGGCGAGAAACCCAGCCGGTGTAATCATGATAGCATTACCGGAAGAGCTGGAAGTATTGTCCTTGCTAGCTTGGATGACGGCCAGGTGAGGTGAGCAGCGAAGGGGTTTTGGAAGAGGGTGAAGGAGCGGAGGTGAGTGTTATTGGATTGAGGGAAAGGATAATCGTCGAGAGGTGGGGGGAATGAGTGTCGGTGGTAGTAGGGGGAGAGGGAGAAGGGATGTGAGGGGTATTGGCGCGGTGTTTTTACGGTTTTTTTCGGAAGGGGGACCGGAACGGCTCAAATCGTGTGGTTAGGGTCCACCTTCGTTACTCCGACAGCCGCTAAACATGGCATAGATTACTTTATTCATTGGATGGAGTATACTACAATTGAATATTGAATACCGGGGCACGATAAGAATATCTCAAGAGTGACCTTCCGTCGACAGATCTCTAAGAGCTCCACCCAGACAAGTACCACGCCTCAGTGCGGAGCATACCAACCGCATCCATACCTAAGCTCCCGCCCGCGGGTTGCTGTATCCGCTTCTCCTCCAACAAGGATGCGAGACCCGTGAAACTCGCCGAACAACCCGCATGCGCCGAGGGACACTCCAAGAATGCTGCTCGATGCAAGAATACGAGTTGTGAGAGCTCCGCATCGCCGATGGCCTGCGCCGCGTGGATCGAACTACCGTGATAGCACGCAAAGTCCTGAAGGATCGCACATGGACAGGGAGATGGTGACGGCGACGACGACGGGCGTGAGCGCGAGCGCGAGACCGAGGAAGTTGACGAGTCTGACTACAATGATGCGATGTTGGGCGGTTATTGCTCACTTACTCGGGGAAAGTCGGGGTAAACGTACCTGATAACCCCTGTCGTCGTCGTTCATTTGGACATCTGCTGACGATACGCCGGCATGCTACCACGGACAAGTCATCAATATTTTGGTAGAGGGGATGGGTGTGGAGGTGAGCATCACGCACTGGAATTGGGTGGTGGTCAAAGCTGAGTGCTGATAGTGAATTGAGGAGTGCTGCAAGTTCAACATCGATCTACATAACATCATAGCTGATGTCAGCTCCGAGTGGAAGAAGACGAAGAAGAGGAGAGGTTGCGTACCTGAGACATGTTAGATAATAAGTTGTATGGAGTTGCGCAGAAAAATTGTGTCGCACCGGTGAGGTCTTTTATATGAGAGAATGAGTGGAGCCGAAGCGGCGAGGGGCGGTGCCAAGGCACATGCGCAGACCGCGCTGCTAGCCTCATTGCGGCCGCGCGTCTAGAAGCTTTCCGATTGGCTAATCTCACGCAAACTTTTCACACATTTCACCGTTTGAAACGCGGTCGGATGACCCTTACTCCTCTCGCCCTTCTACTGTAACCTGGTCTTGAATGTTAACCCGGCTTTTTTTGTCAACCCAACCCAACACAATTGTCGCCCGCCCGACGTGCCTTCGCTTTTTTCAAGGACAAACTCCTGATGTCGTCAGTCTTCTGAGGCACATTTGCCCCGTTGGCATCGGTAATTGCACCTTGGTATGCCCATTATTACACCAGATCTCTTACGTCCATGCGCTCGCTCTTGGGGCAGAAGGGTTAGCTCTTCAGGAGGGCAAGTCCAATATCTATTACTTTGGGCCAGGGGAGAAGGTACCGGTGGATGTTGAATGATAACATATCGTAGGTCCCTATCACCGCGCCGTGACGTTCTATCCCCGCACGTTCGCTAGGGTGCAAGGGGAAGAACATACGGGGGTTATCGTATCAACATCTCATCCCGTGAATCTGATTCCAGTAACTCTACGTAGAAGCGGGACTATCGTTAATGATCTGCCACTGCCACACTATGATGAAAGATGATCGAATCGAGGTAAACATTACGCTGCTTGAAAATCCGTCTTCGAATTAGCATATACAATGTATCTCTGCCATTGATATTCACCGCATTGAGCGCGATGGAATCGAACGACTCAAAAGAGCATCCAGGCCAGGTCGTGTCAGGTACTATCACTCGCTGAAAGTCGACCTTGTTACTCCTAGGTGTCCTCTCGGCCTCGGTACAATGAATGCGGGTAACTTGGAGAAGCGGATTATCAACGAGCGCATCTGAGTGGTGAGGAAAGGATGAGATCTGAAATCTGCCTCGTTGCAGACCCCGATCAGAAATTTGAGATCTATCCAAACAG
This sequence comes from Russula lepida, assembly GCA_003316425.1. NCBI lineage: Eukaryota > Fungi > Basidiomycota > Agaricomycetes > Russulales > Russulaceae > Russula > Russula lepida. The sequence continues at coordinate 48,831 of QFEZ01000381.1, read as the reverse complement.
CTGGAGTGACGCCGCCCGGGGGAGACCACACGGAATCGCCCTCCGAAACTGCCATCTTGAAAGACGTCGACGCTCCTCTCGTACATATATAGAATCGTACTCCTGAATAAATCTATGGAATTGCAAAAGACGCTCGTTGTAAGTTTTCAAGTCGGGACATGCATTACACTCTTTACCCTTCGCTTCTGGTTCGCATCTGCCAAGACATGAATGTTGATGATCGCACGCGTCCTGAAAAAACACGTTGTGGGTGTGTGTTCGCATGTCAACAGCCGCCTCCATATTCCGTACTATGCATTTTTCAGTTGGGCGTATAACACAGTATAGTACTAGTACAGTAAATGGCCCCTGCGTGCTCCCGGACACGTTGCAATCACTACACGCACACACAAAAACCTGGTCTGCATCTGCCAAATGAAAATGAGATCCATATTTCCCCCTCTCCGAGGCGAAAATATCACTTTCTTTTTGTACACTCTTCAGAACAGACCCCTGACATTGCGCGCTACAATGCATGGACCTGACGGAATCGAAGGCATGTCGTGACAGTTGGCGTGGTCAGTCACATCACAAAAAAATGCCCCGTACCCGTCGAAACCTACACCGACAACCTCTTCGGGAGCCGGGCCCAACTGGGACGGCCATACCTCTGCCAGTGCTTTCTTGGACTTTCGGAAGGTGCGCGGAATGCTCTCGTATTTCTTTTCCCTTTGCTAACTTACCGTGACTGACTGTACTTTTCTTAGTTGATAGTCCGACATATGCTGGGGCCAGCTGGGCGTCCACGCGTCCACGGTCCATGCGCACGAGGGGAACAATTGCAAGGGGCTCGGAGTCTTGATTTACAATACCCGTCCGCTTGTAACTTAGGAGATCCTCGAAAAGCATGCCAGTGGGGGTGTCATGGGGTCTTGGTTGATGCCAGTGGTGGTGGTGGGAGATGAATGGCCCAGATTGGGCGAGCTTGGTCATTTCACTTGTTTTTACGTACGCGTACTGTATGACCCACAAGGAAAGGTCGAGCGGGATATATGACTCGGACATGCGCAGCAGCTAGCTGAGATGAAATGGGTGGAGGCATTCTCATTCTCCACCGACCGTGAAATTCAGTGGCACACGAAAATTAAATGCGTCCATACGTAGACTCCAATATCACGCCATCACTTTTTCTTTCCATTCCTTCCCCTCCTCGCTGTCCTCGTTGTTCGTTCTCGAGGCAAGATACCAACATCTATAAGACAGCCGTTTACCGGAGGTTAAAGAGGACGATTGCGCGGTATGTGCGATGATCCCCGTCCCCCTCCTTCTATTTCTTTCTTTCTTTTTCTCCCCTTGGCGTCCGCCCCGCCGATCGGTGCAATATCGTGTCATCGCGAAAGCTTCTTGTGGGCGATGACCTTTACGTCTACCTTCCTCTTCTCGTCACCGAACCATCCGTCTTGTCGATGCCATAACAAAGTCCTGGTCTACGACTGCGGACCGTCCTTCATCATCACGTACCTTGCATAACTGATGAGGCCATGAGGTCCTTACTGACGGGATCTACACTTTCTAAAACAAAAAGATTTCAAACAAACTTCCATTCATTTACGCACGCTTCTCTCCCACCTCCGGGTGTCCCGCACATACCAACCAAAAAGGAAAAATAGAAAACAAAAGGATCGTCGTAAAATAGAATCGGATATGGATCAGTTACCGAATCACCCTGTTGCGGACCTCGGCTGGTCCCACGTCGGCTTCGGCCTCACGTTCATCGCGTTCAATTCAATAATCTCGCAAGCGCTTCATCTCCGCATCGGTGCTTCGCTCGTGTTCGCTGCGCTACGCTGTATCGTGCAGCTCACCCTTGTGGCGACTATCCTGCAGCACGTGTTCGCAGCCAAAAATTTCTGGGCGGTCATAGGAATAGTATGTAAGTCGGTTAATTATTGTTGTACGCTTGGCGGAATTATCTTGACTTTTAAGTTTGATTCTCCAAAAAGTATTGCTCAACTTTCTTGGCACGACCGAAACCGGTGCGTGCATTTATATCTCAATAAACTGTGCGCTTCTAATTCGCTTGGGGACCCTCGTAAATCAAGTCGTGATCAAGGCTAGGAGGAGATGTGAAAATATGGTGTGTGTGTGTTTATCATATTTTTGTGGAGAAGAAATGGATCGCTTTCTTAAGTTTGGCGCTGTGCTTATCGCGATGTTGGCCTCGACGATCCCCGTGGGTATTCTGGGGATACAATACGCGATGCGCGTCCTTCCGTTTTGGACACCGGCACAATTCAGTGAGTACCGATACCCTTTTCCCGGTTTTTCGCAGGGAACTGAACTCTGTGTCATGGCACATAGTCCCCGTTATGGGTATGCTGTGTGGGAACGCGATAGTTGGCGTCTTGGTTTCGACAAGCTTTATTCTAAAGGAACTCGAGTGAGCCGTCTCACCTATCCACTAAACGTGTTATTGACGTCACGGAATACTACAGCGAAAACCACGACAAGACAGAAACGCTACTCGCGTTTGGTGCCTCGCGCTTTGAGGCTTGTCGACCGCTCGCGATTGAATCTTTGCGTCTCGCCCTGATGCCGACTATCAACCAAATGAGGTAAGCGAGTAGCGAATCGCATTCACTTGCGCTCCCAGCTCACTTATCACGCTTTCCCCTTATTTGCATGCAGCGTGATAGGCATTATCTCCATCCCGGGTATGATGACGGGCGCGATCCTGGGCGGCAGCGATGTAAACCAAGCATCACGACTGCAAATGATAATCACGTTCATGATATCGTCGTCGAGCGTGATGGCGTGCATCATCGTGACGTTCTTTACGCTGTATGTGTGCGTCGACTCGGAACACCGTATCCGTAGCGATCGCATCTACACGCGTCCTCACGCGTTCACCCGCACTGGAAGCGAAGCGATGCAGGCCGTGTTCGGTTCCGTGAGGCGCGTGTGGATGCTCTTTACGAGCTCGGTGAAGCAATTGTTACCAGAGAGGATGGCTAACGACGGAGTCATCGACTCGCGATCATCGGAGCGCGCGCCACTGCTACCGTGAAAGGAAGGGAAGCCCTTGGTCCCACCCGTGGGAAAAGCCAGTAAATAAAATGAAATGGCAGATGGACCATTGTGTCGGGCTGGTAGGTACTTTTTGGGAGATCAGGTTCTGGGGTGCTGGTTGGTCTGCCGTGAGAGGGACGTAGGAAAGGAAAGAAGTGTGTTTCGCTTCAGTACTAGTACTAGTGATGAAGGGTCGGATCAAGGCCCTTTTGAGGGTGATAGATAAGAATTTGTGGCGCCAATCAACGGGCATTTCGGATTAAGATAAAGACAAAGACAGACATGTGGTTCTGTCTATCAGTTATGGAACTTGTTGCGCCCTCGTATAAAAAGCGTGATGGTCTCCAGATGATTAATCAAAGGCCACCCAGAAATCAACCATCATGTACAACGTTGTTGAAGAGATACCTGTGGATACCTGCTACAAGGTTCAATGTGATAAATGTGGCAAGACAACCTGGAGGGTATGTAGTAGTTCAGGCCATTCCCGGTCCCTGTCCTTTTCTCACTTGGTGCCTTGGACAGGGATGTGGGGCCCATGTTGAACAGGTGTGTATACATTCGCGTAGATTGTTTTTTCTGGGGTGGGGAGGGGATGAGATAAGTATGTCAATTAAGGGTCGTTTGCCCCCTCTCGCGCTTTTCTCTCCCCTTTTTCTCGATTGAAAAGGGCTGACAGAGGACGGACAGGTGATGGCAGATGTGAAAGAGGAGGATCGATGTGTATGTGGGCGCCGAACTGAATTGTAGAATAGTAGAGTGAGAAGAGGGATGCCGTAATTCGAGGATTGAATTGGCTGTAAAACACGCACACCTGTCTCTTTCTTTCTTTCTCTCTCTCTCTCCCTCGCATATATACGCCCGCCTCTTTTGATGCTCCCAACACGATGGACACGGCCGATCTTCAGGTCATGAGCCACCCTCCCTTTGACCCCTCCGCAGACGTGCGCATCACACACACAGTGCACCAGGGCAGGTCCACAGACCATCACACCAGGGGTGTCATATTGAACCACTACCTCCGCGGTCCCTCTGTCGGAAAGGGCCAACACGGCACAGTCTACAGATGTCAGGATCTCGCTCAGAACAACGTCGAAGTCGTCCGTCTTTCTCCTCGTCCTTGCCCCCTTCATTGTCCCTGACTAATGTTCGTGCCACTGTACGCCCCCACCACCCCCACCTCCCCCCTTTCTCAGGCTATCAAAGTCGTGTCGCGCCACAACCCCCGCGCAGACCGCCTCAACCAACTCAAGAGGAAGCGCATCCCGCGCTCGGGCCCGCACCTCCCCGTCACCGACAACCTCGGTAGCCAAGAATACAAAATCAAAAAAGAGATCGCAGTCATGAAACTTTGTCGCCACCCTCACGTCGTACGCTTACTAGAAGTCATAGATGACAAGTTGTACCAAAAAGTCTACATGGGTCCGTCTCCCTTTGTTTCTACTTTTACTTTCTACCCCCCCCCCCACCCCCTTTCTCTGTGCTGGCGTCTACTTCGTTGGTTCACTTCTTCAGCCCGCTGACTCGGTTACGGTCCCAGTGATGGAGTTCCTCGGAGGCGGTGAAATCAAATGGCGTGATTCAGAGAGTAATCCCGTACTGCGGGTAGACCAGTCGAGGCGAATCTGTAGAGACGTCATCCTCGGCCTAGAATACCGTACGTGATCGTTCCTTTCATATCCTGTCTGCCGTTTCGACATACACGTATTATTCAATTGGTCGCCTTTTAGTTCACTTCCAGGGCATCATTCACCGTGACATCAAACCTGCTAACCTCATGTGGACGTCCGACCGTCGCACAGTAAAGATTACCGATTTTGGCGTCGCTCACATTTCTGCGGCGCAGCGACTCGCTGGGCCTGGTAGAAACATTCCAGGTACTGCAGCGGCTCGTCCCACCGACCCGGACGCCAACCTACAACTCCTTTTCGACGATTCCGAACTTTGCAAGACGGCAGGGACCCCTTCCTTCCTCGCACCAGAAGTCATCTTCGATTTTGGCACGGAGATACCTCCACCTTCCTCCTCTGGCGCTCTCGCGGCGTCCGACTCGAATTCTGCGACGACTCTTCAGGCGCCGGCGCCTCATCGTCCACCAATCACGAAAGCGATCGACGTCTGGGCGCTCGGTGTGACTCTGTACTGCCTTTTGTTTGGCAAGACCCCTTTTAGGGTGGAGAGCAACCACGAGTTTGCGTTATATGGCGTCATCTGCACACAGAATTGGAATGTAGAGCCGTGCATGGGCCTAGATCGCATTCCTACGGAAGGCCGACACCACGATTGTCCCAATGACAGGCCATGCTCTGAGGGTGCGGAGATCATCAAACTGCTTGAGCGGTTACTTGAAAAGGATATGAGTAAACGAATCACCCTCGACGAGGTCAAGGTACCCCCTTTACGTCGTCTTTGTTTGCCGCGAGTCTCGAACTTAATTTACTCCTGTTTCTAGCGCCATCGATGGTTCCTCCGCGACATTCCAGACCGTGAACGCTGGGTAAGGGAGACACTTCCGAACAGCAAGGTCGTCACCACCATCACAGAGGATGCGATCTCTGACGCCGTTTCGCCAATGCGCTTCCGCTGGCGCCAACGGCTGACCAATCGTCTCACATCCCTCCTGCGCACCGTGCGCCCGCAGCGCTCCTTCCGCTCTGCAGGTGGCCATTCTGATTCGGATGAAGTTGGCGTGCGGTCGTTACCATCCGTCGATATGAGCCGATATAACACCAAGAAGGATTCGTCTCGGCAGCCGGCGCAAGCGTCCAACTCCCGTCCTGCGCGGTCCTCAGGCAAGACACGAGAGAAGACCCATCACAATCGAGGCGAAACACATCCACCAATGTCATCCAGCTCTCGCCGACCTCGTCCCGTGGCTAACATCTCCAGCTCGCCCCGATCAAAGTCATCCGACACGCGCATAGCAGGTTCTTCCATCGGTGGTACGCACTCAAATAGGAGCCTTCGGCAACGGCGCGGCTCAGCTTCGCATCTCACCGGCCCTGATCGATCGGCCCCCTCTGTCCATTCTTTGAGCCCTACCACTACCACTCCCACCGAAGAACCTCGCCCACGCAGCCGCTTCTCCCTCTCCTCTCTACGCTGGCGGCGGGGCGATACGCAACCATCTACACCCGCCTCTGCCTCCGCGACAACCTCGGTCCCCGCGACTCCACCCATGTCCATGTCCAGCAGCCGTGATCAATCGCGCTCCGCACTTCCACCAACAACACAGGGCGGCATGCCCGCTTCTTCTCCAGCAGCGGTCTCATCAGTGCTCGCTGCGGCCATGGCCGGAGACGGGGACGACGATGGGGCGCCAGCGATGCGCGCGTCGAGTTGGGGTGATGTGGGAGAGTATAGACGGCTCGTACGTGCGCAACAGGAAGTCGCGAGCATGCACTCTGGCGCTGGTGATCATGACGAACCTCTTGATCCGGATGTCGTCGTCGTTGGTGCAGGGGGCGTAGCTACCGGACCTCTGCCACCAACTCCGAGCAATAGTGCTGGCGCGCTGTCACTCGTTGCAGCAGGTTCCAGTTCCGGTTACGTGCAGCCGTATGGAAATAGCTATACTCGGGACATGTTGTGTCGTCGTTTGCCGTCGTCATCGATGGCGGCGGCGGGCCCGGCTTCGACGAGCGGATCTGCTTCGACTTCGCGCGGTTCTCGCGGTTCTCATGGATCTGGGTTTGGAGCCGTCATGGTCGGTGGTGGGAGTAGTAGCAGCAGTAGTAGATGGCACCCGCAACCTTACCCCCCTCATCATCATCATCATCATCATCCCCACTCGCGCCATGCTGATGCTGACGCTAACGCGCCGCGCTCGATCATGCAACTCTCGTCTTCCTTCAGCTCAGGAGAGTGCCAACTACCGGGTAAAGGCAATGGTGAAGGCGGTGAAGAGGGAGAGGGAGAGGGAGAAGCCGATACGTCGGACGGCGACTCGGATAGTTTCTTTGCGCGCAATTCGGATGAGATTGTCCGTCCGCGCGTCATCATTCCCAACTCTATGCATAGCGTCTTCCGGCATAACGATCATGGCCGCCGTGGCCGCGATCACCACCACCAAGACTACCTACAAGATGAAGATGATGGTGATGTAGACGATGGTTGGGGGGCATATGGATCACCGCGGACTTCACATCCACATCATCATATGGATTCACATTCCCGGAGAGGGAAGGACGTTTATGGGGAGGATGATGATGATGAGGATGAGGGGAGTGAGGGGAGCGGTGCTGCGCGTCCTATTGAGGTGCGTCGACGACAGCTTGCGTGGGCTGATCGTGATCTCCAAGATGACGACGAGGATGAGGATGAGGAAGATGATGGTCCACCACCGACGCCTCCTTGACTCGAATCTACAGTCGCATTTCTCTCCCCCCCACTCATTTGTTTTCCCTTCCCCCCTTCCCCCCACCTGGTTTGTTCTACTACTATTACTGTCATACTTTGCTGCTATTACTACCTACCTACCTACCTACCTACCTACATGCTTACATGGGCCTTCCTATCTCTTACCACCACCACTTTTTCCCATCTTCATCTTCACTTCCTCCCGACCTCCCCTTTTGCCATTTCATTTCTCTTTTTTTCTCTCTCCTTCGTCTTTCTGCAACATCTCCTTCCTTTTCATGGCTTGAGCAATATGTATGTAACCCATGGACAGATCCCCGATAGATTTTTTTTTTCTTTAGAAATTCTCTGTTGGCCTGTGGCTTAGATGTATATGGTTACTAGCGTCGACCTGTGCTATGCACGATTTTTTTTTTCTTTTTCATTAATATTGCCACATCACCATTCAAACCCGTATCACCAGTGGACTACAACTACAGTGTGTGAGTGCCACACGTGGGGAGTAAAAAGAAATGGAGCACCCCAGCGATGAACCAAAGAAGGAAAAGGCGACTTTGAAAGTCTCTAAAGTTGTAAAATAGAGAGATCCGAAAACCGAAAAAGGGAATTTTTACAACCAATGAGAGACCGACTTGAAAATCGGCGTCATTAGACCGGCGCTTCCTTCTTCGCATTGGGACCTGTCCGAGTCTTTCTTCCTTCTGAGGGTTGTGCCGTTGATGGATCAAGAATACATATACAGGACATCAATACGTAAGCCCACATAGCGATACAGTATTTTATGCTATCGAGTCGCAGTACAAAATCATACGTAGCAATCTCCTAGTACATCGGCGTCAAACCCGACTCGACTCCAAGGGGCGAGAAGGTTCAGGTCCCTCCTACCCCAAAATAATGAAACAGAGAGAGCACTGATGACTGACCACCAGCATCAATCGATCAATTCCGTAAAATCAGATATAATCGTAATCTTCCAAATTCCTCCACTTGGCATCCCGACGCACGCTCATCGACTTTGTCGACGATTTTGACACTTTTGACACTCCAAGCGGCGGGATCGTAGAATTGAGCCGTCCCAAACCCACAGCAAACGGATCCGTCAGTGTATCTCCACCACCACCACCACCACCGCTCAGACTCATGTCCGAGTAGCCCGAGCCTACCAAATTGATCGGGCCGGTGATCGAGACCGAGAGATTTGTATTGCGCTTGCGATGGCTTACGCGATCTAGATATAACTTTCTCAGGTTCAGTTGTCGCTTCCATGATCGCGAGCAGGAGCGAGCTCGGAGATGGTGAGCGAGGATTAGGTAGAGTAGGATGAGTAGACCAGTGAAGAAGGCTATGCCGACGACGGAACCAAATGCGATGCCGAGTTTACGGTTTATGGATGAGCCGTATCGGACACCACCAGTGTCACGCGTAAGGTTGAGAAGCGGCACGCTAGAGGAGGGGGGGGTATTCGTTAGTATTTATTGGTGTGGGCGAATGGGGACTAGGGCTGACTTCAGTATGAGAGGAGCATACGCGGATCCTAGATTGGGGCTGTATCACAGTTATGGGGATGATGACGGAGAGGAAGGGAGTAGATAAACTGACCTCGGGGACCAGGTGCTGAGCGTGTTGTTAACGACAGCAAGATCTTCACCAGACGGATGACCCGTCATACCAGACATGATAGTCCTCTGCAGTTCAGTATCCGCAAAGCCGGCAGCGAACATATTTGAGCCTAAATTCATAAGCGATTAGCGTGCACGCCCGCATATGAAGGAATTAAAAGCAAAACGATTCGCACTGTAAGTCACGTTGTTGATGCGCAGGCTGTCCAATGGTATCCCGGTTTCCGCAACGTTAAATGTATGAGGCGCAGCGGTGGCGTTCACGGTCTTCAGAAAGTTGACATGCGCCGTGAATATCTGTAGCAAAATCTGAGCATTCTTCTTTGCTAGGCGATAAGCGAACAAATACGCACGTCTCGGCTAATTAGACCTGTTTGCAGCCACATATCCGCAAACATGCTCTCGCCCAACGACCATGATGACTCGTCATCATACTGAACAAGGAGATGATTGTCCGATCCCAACGCGTGGCTCCTCCACTGGGCATAATACGCGTCCGCGACAGTCTGGATGAGACCAGTCACCGGCGATGGCACAATAGAAACAAGGGAAAAACCATGCTCGTTTACCGAGTAAGTTGCCAATTGTCCGACGACATCACTCATAACGGACATGGCTTTGATGGCTATTATTCCTTTGATCGCGAGATCGGTCTGATTAGAGATATTCAGGAGGTTCGCAGACTCCCTGAGAACAGTGTGTCGTGAGCAAGCAATACACTTAGGCTAATGGAACCGTACTGTTGCGAGATGTAAGGTATTTCGCTGATAAGGAATTCTGTCCAATTTTTCATACGAGGGATCTGAAAAAGTCCGCATAAGTCGCCAATATCAATATGTGACGAGGGAAACACCAACATGATCTTTGATGAGGGTGATGTCGCCACTCATTCGAGCGTTGGCATAGATCATCAACAGCATATCCGCAGTCTCTAGATGAATCGTCTTCTGAACACAAAGTAGTTTTGTAGCAAAGGTTAATTTGCCTTACGCTCGATACCTTGGTCGTGGGTTTCCTTGGGGATTGTGGTATTTGGATATGACGTTCCTTATGATCGATTCGTAATAAAGACGTGCACTACGAACCTAAAGAATGAATTCTTACCTGCATCACGAGCAGTATACTGCGGGTTAACACTCGGCCAGGCCTGATAACGAAGCAACGGCTCCAGTAATAAACCACCCAGACCCGAGTCGAAATACAAAAACATGGGGAGCGCGGCATACAGCACCTCCACGGGGTTCACACGATTCCTTTTTTACGTATCTGTCAAACTCTAGTCTTGATATTAGAAGAGTGCCTGGACGCACGTAGCTGATGCCGAGCCAATGTTCTTCATGAACATCATGACATCTGTGGAATTGGGCATGCCCTCGGATGTTTCTCCGACAGTTAACACAGTCGAAGCAAACGCCAATCTTGTGACCAGGGATATAAGCATAGGATAGTGGTCATGCGGGTATCCCACAGTGTCACTGAAAACCTTGGCATCTACTCCGAGGCTCCGGAACGAAGCGGCCGTATAGTCCCCAATGAAGTCATCAATCTACGGGTCAATCAGCCTAGTTACGACAGGCAACTAGAGTTGGGAGGGTGAACTTACAAGATCTTTAGCGCTCAAGTACTTTGCTTTGAAATATGGGACTCGGATCTGAGGTTGACCGTTCGGATCGATAAATTGAGCCGCAAGATCTTGGATAAAGCCAAAAGCAAAGACTGCGCTTGAATTGTGAGTGACGGCACTGAGATTTCGAGAAAAGGCAAGGGCGGTTGTAGTACTAGCCAACCTGTCAGAATGACATCGTAATGCCAGATGCGCGTACCAACTCGCTGAAGCCTTCCTCCAGGGAACCTGCAACCGGGATGTTATGGAGGCTGCCACGCTTGGAAAATGTACTGATTAACGAGTCGACGGAACCGACACCAAAGGTAACGGCATCGCTCTGTTTCACATATATTACAAGCTCGGAATCATGATATGACTCCCAAGAGGGAAAACACACCCGAGCCGTTGCAAAGTAAATTTGTCCCCATTCTGCCTGTCCATGCGCATTTTCCGTAAATAATCGTTGATTCTGTAGCTGGACTGTCTCAAATACGCTCTGGAAGGTGGAAGCAGTCGACCACGTCACGTTCTGAACCGAATCGGAAGCAAAAAAATCCCCTAAAAAGAGTTAATACATGCTCCGTGGTATAAGAAGTATACGAACTGGACTGCACATGCATATATAACTCTATACGGTGACTTTTACCATCCGTCACGTTCAAGTCAAAGGATATGTACGTAAAGGGGATTGATTGTCGAACCCAATCGTGTGGCTGTGAGCATATTCAGGGAGCGCATACACTTGACGGGAGACTCTTCAACACGCACTTCGATCGGGCTAAGGAACGTCACCGAGACCTCCACAGGTCCTACGTCCAAAGTAAAAATGGTGCGAGTAGGAGTGATGAACGATCCAGTAACATTCGACCGGTTGGCAAGGGCAAGTTGTCCAAAGATTGAATGTGTGATACCATCAATCCGAAGTAACGCGGTGCGCCCGGATAACTGATGCAGGGAAGACGCATCGAATCGACTAAAACGTAAGCCGATTGTTAGAAGACGGAAGTTTGCATGACGTACCGCTCTGGCGAAGAACCCATCGCTGGCGATTGTGTTGCCGCTGGTGTTAGATGGGCTGGTCCAGAAGTTGAGATATGGGGAGCGGACTTCGAGCGGGAGGGAAGTAGTTAATGGGACTGCGATCTGAGCAGTGCAAGGCACTGGGAACCATAACGTCAAAAGGGAGACCGCAAAGATAGAAATGTAGGTTAGAGTGCGCATTACAGACGGTGGCGGGGTGGTCGTCACAGAGTCGACAAGACGACGGACAGGACCAGGCGACGTAGACAGACTTGTACGTCACTCTCGATAACGTATATAGGCCAACCCGGACCCAAGAAATTAGCCATCGAAGTTCCTGCTGGCAACTGACGGCCCGACACAACTACACACTCATGACCCTACACGCTAGAGCTTTCCCCTCGCAGACGATTCTCGCACTGGCACTACTACCTTTCCCCATGTTTTCCGATCCTCCAGGTCTTGCAGGCCTTGGTTAAGCGTACCCAGAGTGTAATGACCATTGTACACTACCGGTGTCAGATGACCGGAGGCGAAAAGTGCGAGGAGTTCCGTCCAGACCTCGCTGACACGTGTGAGTTTGTTCTCTAAAGGCAGCGGTGAACCTGGCAATAAAAGGGGATAGATGACGTGTCGCACTTTGATAAGATCCCCAATAGATGCCGAGGACCGAAACATTTTTGAGAAGTACTAAATTAAGAGGCAGCTGCCAACGCGACTGAGCCAGTTTGGGTCTTCACATGTGACGTATCTCCACGCACCTTCTCAATCTCGCCACTTGCGAACCCAACGACAAGCGCACGACCGCCCCACACAACACACTTCAGTGCCTCTGTGGGGAAGAATAAAAAAGGGTAGAATGAATCAAACCATTGAAAGAAAACCCCATAGCCCTTGTAACCACGGTAAATGAGACAGCACTGGAGACCGCACCTTTAATACGACCAACTGGATCATACACAACGTCAACACCACGCCCACCAGTAATCCTCAAAACTTCCTTCTGCCAACCACCTTGCGTATAGTCAACAATAAAGTCTGCACCTCCCATCGTACGTGCTACGTCCAGCTTGGAAGGGGAGGCACAGGCGATCACGTGCGCACCGAGCGCTACGCGGACGCCATGGGTCAGAACGTTCCGACATGAGACATGGGGGAGGGGGGGAAGCATGGTAGCACACCTTTGCCGATTTGGACGGCGGCCATTCCAACGCCTCCCGCGGCAGCCAACACGAGTAGCCATTCACCTGCACGTTAGGAAGATTTGAAAATTTCCGTCGATGACGAGTTTTTGAATGCGCACCGGCTTGCAGTTTTGCGCGACCCACTAGCGCCTCGTAACTCGTCGGGTATGTAATGGAGAGCCCTGTATAGAACAGATATCGTGTCATCAATTGGGCATCTGTTGGAAACCACGGTCTGCTTTGCCACGTACCGGCACCCTGGTCGAACGAAAGCGTATCTGGTAGGGGCAGCACCCGATCAAGCTTTGCAACAACTCGTTCCCCGTAGGCACCCTGCGCGACCCCAAACACACGGTCGCCATGCTTGTATGGGCTCTCTTGGGGCGCAACAGCTACGGTCCCGGCAAATTCGGCACCCAACACGAACGGACGCGGGGGTTGGTCTTGATATTTTCCCTGGGATTGCAATATCTGTATTTTTGGTTAAATGTCATGTCAGTATCAGTGTGTGTATGTCTGCAGCAGGCGGATGGGATGGGAACGCGCACGTCGAAAAAGTTGAGCCCGGCACTGTGCACGTCGATCAGTATACTGTCTGAGCCTGGCTTCCAGACGGGCTCTGGAGCATTGTGGGTGAGCTGTATTTTGGATGGGTGAGCATACTCCGAGATGACGAATGCTTTCATGGTCGTTCAAGTTGAGGACAGCACTGTGTTCTGCTTGCTAATCGACCTATCATACATTTCTCCTTGCAAATCACAGAAACCGTGGCTTTGTTTACGGAACGTTACGGAATGTTGAGTTTTTTGTCAAGTTAGTAGTTACAGTAATTAGTATGTTGACCACGGTGAAAACCCAAGAAAACCCCAAGAAAACCCTGCTCTAGAAACCTAGGCGCAATCGGCCCGAGACAGCCCGGAGATGTCCGGGGTTCAGTATCCGTTCATCTCCGACCGGTCATATTTTACAGCCTACATGTACTCTTACGACAAACACAAGATGACCTACACTGCGCGTGACGTCCCTTCAATTACCCACATTCTTTGGTTGAAAGTTCATTTATTGCAGTGCGGCACAATATGAATCAAAATAACAATCGCGTGCGTTGCTAGTACTGCACCAAGTGAAATCGCAAACTTGTGTCGAAGCGGACAGCGCTGCTTCTGCACTTGAAGACGTTCCCTCCTTTAAAGACTGGATTATGTTGAGTATGAGGCCCAATGAGGGCATCTGGGTAGTCGAGGAAGCCAGGTCAGTCTTCAAGTTTCAATCAGAAGGACTCTTCCTCATCTGCGTGGATTTTTGGGGATTCACGCGCGCGAATTCGACGGCCATGGCGATGTGTACAGTATCCAGGACAGGCTCACCAAGCGGCTTCGGACACACACCGGTCTGGCCAGAGAACGGACCGACAACCTTCAGATGCCACGCGATACTGAAAATGATCTTGAAGATTCATGCACGGTCATATTCTACTATGCGAGATGATATGACCTTTATCGAACGATCCAAACAGGAAGAAAATATGCATTGAACGTTCAAGCTTCGACCGCCACATATACAACTACAGTAGTTGGGTAGTGCGTATTTCTTTTGCTTTTCCCTGCGATATTCTTCGGTGTTTGATTCTTGCCGACCTAAAAATAGGCATTATTGGGTTCACAGCGTGTTAAGTTGACTAGTTCCAGAAGGCTCGGTATTTCGGAGCCCCATGCATTCAATTTCAGGTGGTATGGCGTGGCATTCAACGAACGCGGGGGAAAGTGCTATAAGACTATGATGTTGCCGTACTATTGCTTCACATGACAGTCCAGTCAGATTTGTGCCAGCTCGCGCAGATCGTCTAGGTGGTCTCAAGTTATCAAGATGAACGAAGTCTATTACCGTGCTCGATCGTGGTACCCCATGAGTGGGAATGGGACTTGGAATTCTTGGAACGCGGGGCGAGTGGCTATGAGATGGTGCAGCACGGATTTGGCCAACTCGGTTGCTACCGCGCTCCCGCCTGATCTGATATACTGCTCCATGGTATGCCGTGAACTGATATATTGCGTAGACCTTTCTGCCAATAGGAATAAAGAGATAAGTTATGCGACACGCATTGTATCACTTTTGTGTCCCTCTTTAAGTTACTGTAGAGTCTCTACCAGAGTACATGCTTACACCCTGGCACATTCCTGGCACCACCTTTAGTATTGTACGTTCTGTTGAATCATCAACACACCGTTTTGGATTGTTCCGCACCAGACTAATGAAAAAATCCCATTCCAGAGACCCAATACGGACTTCTCTCTATGCTGTGCCATTACCAAAAGCTAAAATCGAAGTGCTAGTCAGACACCGCATTTTGGGTAATAAAAAAATCTTGTCGAACTTATCTCTGCTCGCGCCATGCCTCCGCAGTAAATCTGCCATCTCTCGATGTCCTCTTCGCAGCAGCATTTGATATGGTGTTTCGCCCTGGATATTCACCGCATTTACGTCTGCGCCACGCTCAAGTAACAGTTTCACGATCTCGGGGTGATCATTTGCTGCTGAGCTGTGCATCGGAGTCCAATGGTTTCGCGCCCTTGCGTGCACGTTTACGCCGTGATCGATGAGCACCTGCACGACTTCGAGGTGTCCGTTCCATGATGCATCATGCAGGGGTGTAGAATCGACCACATCGCGTGAATCCACCTCCGCGCCCCGCTCGATGAGCAAGCGTACAACATCGACGCTTCCCTCCCACGCTGCCATGTGTAACGGAGTCTCGTTTGTTGCATTGCGGCCGTTGATATCGACTCCCTGTTCGAGCAACCACTTCACGTTGTCAACGTTCCCCTCTTCCGCCGCAGTGTGCAACGAAGTTAATTTCTCGTGTATCCCATTTTCATCGGCACCATCCTGAGCTGTGTCCAATATGGTTGACGGTAAATTGCTTCGAACTTTTGTGTCTGCTTTGTATTCTGCAATCAACTTCGCAACCTCGGCTTTGCCATTCTCCGATGCCAATTCAACCGCAGTCTCATTGGCCTTGTTGACCACCTCGACATCAGCACCCCGCCGAAGCAGCAACTTTACAACCCCGAGGTGTCCACTATGCGATGCCGCGTGCAAGAGTGTCCAGCCATTGCTATCCACAGTATCCAGATTCGCTCCATGGTCGATAAGGAGATGCGAGATCGCGACTTTCCCATTCTCCACCGTTTGATAGAGTGGAGTTTGTTGCTTGTCATTGAACACGTCAATACTTGCACCGCGCTGGACCAACAACTCGGCAATTTTGAGGTGGCCGTTGGCCGACGCCAAATGTAATGGGTTGCAGAGGTCATTGCGCTGCGTGTTCGGATCAGCGCCATAATCTAACAGCACCCGTGCCATGTCAAAATGTCCATATCGTGAGGCGAAGTGTAGTGGAGCCGAGTTGTCGTTGTCCCGAGCGTTCATGTCGGCCCCTCGCTCAATGAGGAAGCGCCCGACTTCGACTTGCCCCTCGCTCGACGCCAAGGCCAGCGGTGTTTGTTGAAACCCGTTCCGAACATCGACGGGAGTGCCCGAGCTGATCAATAGTCGCACGACATCGACGTGCCCATTTTGCGATGCGACGTGTAGTGGATTCCAACCAATATCATTTTTGACGTTGATATCTGCACCATGTTCGAGAAGGGACCATACAACGTCAACCTCCCCTCCGCCAGATGCCAGATCCAATGACGTCTCTCCATTTCCGTTCCGAATGTTGACATCGACCCCACATTCCAGCAGGAACTTCACGATGTGAAGATGCCCAGAATTCGACGCTCCGTGAAATGGTGTCCACCCTTGGTCATCCCGGGCAGACATGGCTGCACCACTCTCGATTAAGAAGCGCGCAATGTCGAGGAACCCATTCCATGAAGCGTCGTTCAAGGGAGTTTCCTTCTTGATGTTTCGGCTGTCAACATTTGCACCTTGCTCGATCAGAAACTCTACGATGTCAAAGTGCCCATTGGCAGACGCGAAATGTATTGGAGTGTCGTATTCTGCTTGTTGTGAATTCACATCAGCGCCGCGGCCTATCAAGAGCTGGGCGAGCTCAAGATATCCATGTCGCGACGCATAATGTAGGGGAGTCCAATGATTTATCTCGCGGGCATTCACATCGGAGCCACGGTCTAGCAATAGCCGTGCAGCTTCAACGTGTCCATATCGTGACGCGATGTGTAATGGAATGAAGCCTACGTTATTCGGGGAATTGATATCTGAGCCTCGATCTATAAGGAAGCGTAAAACATCATGCTTCCCATTACGACAGGCCACGTGCAGCGGGGTTTCTTGCTCCTCATTCCGAACATTGAGACTCGCGCCAGATTCAACCAACAGTTCCACAATGTCGCGATAACCAGATCGTGCTGCCGCGTGCAGTGAAGTCTCGCCTTCAAGGTCAATGACATCCACCCTTGCGCGAGCATTCACGAGGACTCGCGCAATCTCGAGTGAAGATTCCATCATGACAAGCTGTCCGCCCTGTGACACCCGGTGAAGCGGAACCCTGTCCACAATGTCACGAGAGTTAGGATCTGCACCACTTTCAAGGAGTAGCGATGCGACGCCTAGATGTCCCTTGACTGCCGCGGCATGTAACGGAGTCGTGTGAAATCCACCCCTACTATTGACATCGCCGGAATGGACAGTAATCAAGTGCTCCACCAGTCCACGGAAACCGCACAGAGACGCATAATAAAGTGGCACACCCTCAGGCTGCGTCGGATGTATTGTGGACATGGGCTTCCCATAACGGTCGATGTCACATAGCCAGACCCATGCCACGAAATGTGGCCGCGCAGGATCAAATAGACGCTCCATGACCTCCTGAATCTGTGACGACTCGTCCCTAAACTGGGCATGGTCCACCCAGTATCGAGCCGCGTATAGGGCAAGGGGAAAATGAGCAATTGTATCTTTATCGATTTTGTCATCCAACTGGAGGAGGACACTGAGGCTGGCATGTGCAAGGATGGTATGCGCAGATTCGGGAAGAATGTGATAGTATGAAAGACGTTCTTCGGCCGTTGCGAGTCGCTCCGATGTCAAGTACTCTTTGACCGAAAAATGCGCGAATTGGACTACTTTCCGGCCTTCCCTGTCGACAATCGCGATGAGACTAGAGCATGCCGACAATATCGCTTCTCCTGCATCCACTGGACGGAAATTTTTGTTAAATAAAGGGGTCGCTGCCCCCCCGAACTGGACTGCAAAAATCTCCGCGAGCTCTTCAACCCGAAGTGGGCGAATCGACACCAACAGGCATTGGAACAGACGGTGCGCGTATTGTCGTTTCTGCTTATCGATCCCCAACAATGCTCGCTCGTATGTTTCATCCAGACCCTCTGGCAGGTCAGCCAGCACGCTCCGAATGCTGGCCGGAAAACAGTGACACAGGCAGTCAACCTGGCAGACCACCCAGCGGAACCTATATGATGGTGTGAGTACCAGATGTGAGCCATCATGACAACATGTCAGCTTACATGCCATTGGCGTTGTTTGAGAGGGTCTCAACAACCAGATTCTGATCCTCCTCTCTCCATCTCCCCATGTTCCAGTCTGAACGGACAACAGACTCGATGTACGCAGTTATATCCTCCTTTTGCCCAATCTCGTCATGAACGGAAACTTGGAGGGTCGTCAACGGCTCGAGCACCAATCGGATATCCATCTCAGGGCGGCTAGTCACACATAGATGGACGTTCGGAAGTTTCAAACCAACAAGATCTTCGATCAGCATCAAGACCTTCCTGCGAGCAGAAAGCCTCTCTGGGAAATTAGGACATTCATCGACAGCGTCAACAACGATATAAATTGGGCCTTGTCCCGGCAGTTTCAGCATGTCCGTCAAACATTTCTTGAGCGTACTGATACTGGGCTGCCGAGTGCCGCGACTGTGGTCCGAATATATCCGGGAGAGGATATGATAACAAGAATCCGATTCGACAGAAAGCTGTGAAACGAGGGAGGAGAGCAGGCCATAGCAGTCTTGCTTCTTGGCATCCCGGAAATCAAAGTAATAGTACGCCATCGTGGCCAATCCCGCTACACGCATGCACTCGATATCTTGAATCATTGCAGATCTAGTACCTACTGTGAACAACCTCGAACAAACCCATAAATACGTCACTTACAGAAGCGTGCTTTTCCCTGCTCCCGCTTTACGATTAACAAGTTATTAGTGCCAGACACTCGTCAGTAGTTTGGAATACGTACGTTTACCATGAATCCACAAGAAGGACCCGCTCGCTTTCCAATCTGTTAACGCCTTGCTCTTAAAGAACCACCCTGCGGTTCCGCTATGTCGTGCCTCCGAAACGAAGTTGTGGTTCGTCGATGGGTCAGGGGGGGAGAGCCACTGCTGAACGTCCTTTTGCAGCTCGTCACCTACAAGATACCATCGGCCACTGGGACGAAATACGGAGGGAAAAAACAAACGCTTCGTCTTGTTTATTTCATTTAACGCGTCATGAAGAGCAACTACCGTCCCAAGTCAGTATGCGGGTTACGTGTCTTGCATGAGACACAGACCCAAATCATGTCGAATGCTATCCGTTGACACCTTTCCATCTAGAGGAACAATCCTCAGAAATGTTTCGAGAACAACCATGTCACCATTACGCACCTTCCATCACCACCTTTACACTTCCCACGAGGCCATGGACAACACCCAAGGTCTTTGCAGTAGTTATCTGAGCCTCTTCCCGTGTCAATCGATCCAATCTTTGCACCACGCTCTCTATCTCGATCTCCCCGAGCAACTTTCTTCTGAACTTCTCTGTGGTACAGTGAGCGACAGGTGATATATCTGACATTGCACGTACTGAATCGTCCTTCCTTGATTTGCTTCGATGCCAGGGCAAGCACCGAAAGCAGCTCGACCATTATTTTCACTATGACGTCCGTCAATATCGAAGTGGGCGGAATTGTCGTATAGATCTCGAGACGCTTTAGGAAGTTCCCCAAACACTCGAACAACTCGAGAAGAGCATCGTAACTGGATGTAACCCCACTTGCAGCCTGGCATACCCATTCATCACAGGGAGACAGATTGAAAAGGTGTTGAAGAGACGTACAGCAAGGAGAGTGTCGATACTAGCAAACAACGCGCTTGCTGGTGGCAAAGGGATCTGATAAGGCCACTGTTAAGAGAGTGGGAGTCACTGGATGGCATGTGTGGCTCACCTGGCTGACCCCGCCCAAAATGCCCGAGAACGCCTGTAAGATCGTCACTGCTGGGGTGAGGCAGTTGATTAATGTCCGATTCCCATCGCGATATTCTTTGAAGCCTTTCTCTCGTTCATGGAGTAATTGGAGGATCGCCTCGGGAGAGTTTGATTGTTCGAGGGCTGCGGCAAATGGGGTTTTAGAGAGGTCGGTTCCAGTAATTTTAGTGTAGTCGGCCAAGGCAGTCTCGATGATCGATTGGACGTCGGAACTGGAAGACGACGCTTGTGCAGACGACATGAAGAAAATGTAGAGGATACACCCCCACGAGGGTGACCTGACAGTGGGCGATGCCGGGCGCGTAAGGGAAGTGTTACCGTGACGGCGTGGCATTTGTCCGCTGATCACCCCAGACACTCCCGAGGCTTTGGACCCTCCCATCTCCCATGATCGATCATTATCTACATCACAGACGCTCTTTCGCTCTATCCTCGCGAGGGAATTCTTACCGGTATCAACATTACTTGGCTCCTCTTCGCCGTGTTATTCGTTTCTCTCCATAGTTTCTCTCCATAGGTGCGCCCATCGCCCATCAAAGTTTCTGCAGCCTCCTTCCGAATTGCACGCAAGCTCGGCGCGCTTATCTCTCAGGGTGTAGGGGGAAGCGCATTACTGTAATAGTAGACTACGGAGCAGACCACGCTGTCGGGAACTCCTTCCATGTACTTGTTCTTTTCTCAGTCGTCTCTCTCACATGGGGCCAACTCAATTCTTACGTAGGTCTTTAAGCGTCACGCGCTCGCAGACCCGTTTGTTTCAGCAAACGTCGACTTTGCATATCCTGCCGAGGCGCTAGCAAGAACCGGTTCCGCTCCTCTTCCCAGTACCAACACAATCCCATTCGACTTATGTCTAACGTTGAGCAACAACGCATGGCCCGCTCTCGCACCGCTCTTTCCTTTTACAGATGGGCATCGGCACGCGCGTCGCGGCTCTGCGACGGGTTGCGACTTGTCCAGAGCGTGGGGTTGCGCTTGAAAAGGCCGCGGCACAGCTCTTTGATGCTACTGGGGTGGGTAGAGGGTATAAAGTGATGGGCGTGACGGGCGGTACAGTATTGGCGGGGGCACAGAAGAAGTGTGGCCATTTAATGCGGGGGAGGTACGGCCGCATTGTAAGGAGTGTAAGGTGGACCACTTGGCTACGCTTGCACAGACCGCCCCTCCCCCAACCCCAACCACACGATCCGATCCGTCTGGGGCATACTAGCCTCCATCTGCCTTCCAACGCGTCGACTCTCTCTTACCCTGGATCGCTGCTGGATTCGGTTGGTGTGAGACAACCCCCACTTACTGTATTCTCGCCGAATCCCTCTGCTCATCGGACTTTCGACCCGAGTCTTGAATAAACTGAGTCGCCGTACCGCCGTGCGCATTTTCACCCCCTCGAATGCTAATATTCCCTCTCTTTCAATTCTAAATCCCCGTCCTGGACTCGCGCGGCCCCACGTGACCGCGCTACAGGAGTCACGTGACGTGGCGCGCTCCTTGAAATCGTGCGGCTGCCCCCGGGCCAGAGGACGCGACGCGTGTTCGCACTTTCGCAAGTTTTTGCGGGATAAAAGCAGTGCTCGATTCCCGATTGTTATCCGTGTCTCAGACGATCCATGGATATTAATACTGGAGCTACAGCCTAATCGATATGGCCAACTCGGCCTCTACAGCTACAGTGCTTCGCAAAACCAACTCTCGGTCTAAGGGACACCAGCACGGTCACGGGGAAAGTAACCAAGGCCTTAAGTGTCCCTCTTTGGGCCTCTTTGGGGGGCCTCTCTCCATGCTGTACCACCACCAAAAGCTAAAATCGAAGTGCAAGTCAGACATACCATTAAGGGTAATAAAAGAATCTTTGATCTCTGCTCGTGCCATGCCTCCGGAGTAAATCTGCCATCTCTTGATGTCCTCTTCGCACCAGAATTTGATATGGTGTTTCGCCCTGGATATTCACCGAATTTACGTCTGCGCCACGTTCAAGTAATAGTTTCACGATCTCGGGGTGATCATTTGCTGCTGAACTGTGCATTGGAGTCCAATGCTTTCGCGCCCTTGCGTTCACGTTTGCGCCGTGATCGATGAGTTCCCGTGCGACCTCGAGGTGTCCGTATCGTGATGCAGTGTACAGTGGTGTATAATCCAACTTATCGCGTGAATCCACCTCCGCGCCCCGCTCGATGAGCAAGCGTACAATTTCGATGTTTCCCTTGCACGCTGCCCTGTCTAACGGAGTCTTGTTTGTTTCATTGCAGCCATTGATATCGATTCCCCGTTCGAGCAACGACTTTACAATGTCAACGTTCCCCTCTTCTGCAGCAGCGTGTAACGAAGCCATTTTCGAGTGCGTCCCATTTTCATCCGCGCCATCCGGAGCGATGTCCAATATGGTCGACTGTAAATTGTTTCGAACATTTGCGTCTGCTTTGTACTCTGCAATGAACTTTGCAACCTCGGCTTTGCTATTCTCCGATGCCAATTCAACTGCAGTTTTATTGGCCTTGTTGAGCGCCTCGACATCAGCACCCCGCCGAAGCAGTAGTTTTACAACCCCGAGGTGACCACTATGCGATGCCGCGTGCAACAGCGTCCAGCCATTGCTATCCACAGTATCCAGATTCGCTCCGTGACCGATAAGGAGACACGAGATCGCGACTTTCCCATTCTGTACCGTTTGATAGAGTGGAGTTTGTTGCTTGTCATTGAACACGTCGATACTTGCACCGCACTGGACCAGCAACTCGGCAATTTTGAGGTGGCCGTTGGCCGACGCCAAATGTAATGGGTTGCAGAGGTCATTGCGCTGCGTGTTCGGATCAGCGCCATAATCTAACAGCAGCCGTGCCATGTCAAAATGTCTGTATCGTGAGGCGAAGTGTAGTGGAGCCGAGTTCTCGTTGTCCCGAGCGTTTATGTTGGCCCCTCGCTCAATGAGGAAGCGCCCGACTTCGACTTGCCCCTTGCTCGACGCCAAGGCCAGCGGTGTTTGTTGAAACCCGTTCCGAACATCAACGGGAGTGCCCGAGCTGATCAATAGTCGCACGACATCGACGTGCCCATTTTGCGATGTGACGTGTAGTGGATTCCAACCAACATCATCTTTGACGGCGAAATCTGCACCATGTTCGAGAAGGGACCGTACAACGTCACCCTCCCCCTCGCCAGATGCCAGAGCCAGGGACGTCTCTCCTTTTCCGTTCCGAATGTTGACATCGACCCCACACTCCAGCAGGACCTTCACGATGTGAAGATGCCCAGAATTCGACGCTGTGTGAAATGGTGTCCACCCTCGGTTATCCCGGGCAGAGATGGCCGCACCACTCTCGATTAAGAAGCGCGCGATGTCGAGGAACCCATTCCCTGCTGCGCGGTCCAAGGGAGTCTTCTCCCCGTTGGTCCGGCTGTCGACTCTTGCACCTTGCTCGGCCAGTAACCTTACGACGTCAAAGTGCCCGCTGGCCGACGCGAAATGCATTGGAGTGTCATGTTCTGCTGCTTGTGCATTCACGTCAGCGCAGCGGTCTATCAAGAGCTGGGCAAGCTCAAGATATCCATATCGTGACGCATAATGTAGGGGAGTCCAATGATCGGTGTCGCGTGCGTTTACATCGGAGCCACGGTCTAGCAACAGCCGTGTACCTTCAACGTGTCCAAATCGTGACGTCGTGTGTAGTGGAATTAAGCCTTTCTTGTTCCGGGAATCGATGTCTGAGCCTCGATCTATAAGGAGGCGTAAAACGTCATGCTTCCCATTACGACAAGCCACGTTCAGGGGGGTCTCTTGTTTCCTATTCCGAACATTGAGACTCGCGCCAGATTCAACCAACAGTTCCACAATGTCGCGACAACCAGATCGTGCTGCTGCGTGCAGTGAAGTCTCGTCTTCATAGTCGGTGACATTCACCTTTGCGCCAGCATTCAGGAGTAGCCGCGCGATCTCCAGTGAAGATTTTATCATGACAAGCTGTCCGCCCTGTGACACCCGATGAAGCGGAACCCTGTCCAGAATGTCACAAGAGTTAGGATCTGCACCACTATTAATGAGTAGCGATGCGACCTCTAAATGTCTCTTGACCGCCGCGGCATGTAACGGAGTCGTGTGAAATCCACCCCTGCTATTGACATCGCTCGAATGGACAGTGATCAAGCGCTCCACCAGCCCATGGAAACCGCACAGAGAGGCGTAATAAAGTGGCACACCTCCAGGCCGCGTCGGGTGTGGTGTGGACATGGGCTTCCCATAATGGTCGATGTCACATAGCCAGACCCATGCCATGAAATGTGGCATCACAGGATCAAATAGACGCTCCATGACCTCCTGAATCCGTGACGATACGTCCCTGAACTGGGCATGTTCGACCCAGTATCGAGCAGCGTACAGGGCGAGGGGAAAGTGACTAACTGTATCTCTGTCGATTTTGTCATCCAGCTGGAGGAGGACACTGAGGCTGGCGTGCGCAATCACAGTATGCGCAGGTTCGGGGAGAATGTGATAGCATGAAAGATGCTCTTCGGCCTTTGCGAGCCGCTTCGATGTCAAGTACTCTTTGACCGAGAAATGCGCGAATTGAACTATTTGGTAACCTTCCCTATCGACGATGGCGACGAGACTAGAGCATGCTGACAATACCGCCTCTCTTGCATTCTTTGGCCGGAATTTATTGTTAAATAAAGGAGTCGCTGTCCCCTCGAACTGGACTGCAAAAACCTCCGCGAGCTCCTCAACACGAAGTGGGCGAATCGACACCAACAGGCACTGGAACAGACGTTGCGCGTATTCTCGTTTCTGTTTGTCGATGCCCAACAGCGCTCGCTCGTATGTTTCATCCAGACCCTCTGGCAGGTCCGCTAGCACCTTCCGAATGCTGGCCGGAAAACAGCGACACAGACAGTCAACCTGGCAGACCACCCAGCGGAACCTATGTGTTCGCATGAGTACCAGATGTGACCCACTATAACAACATCTTAGCTTACATGCCATTTGAATTCTTTGAAAGGGTCTCAATGACCAGATTCTGATCTTCCGGTCTCCATCTCCCCATGTTCCGATCTGAACGGACAACAGACTCGATGTATGCAGATATATCCTC
This sequence comes from Russula lepida, assembly GCA_003316425.1. Lineage (NCBI taxonomy): Eukaryota > Fungi > Basidiomycota > Agaricomycetes > Russulales > Russulaceae > Russula > Russula lepida. The sequence goes on along the minus strand of QFEZ01000381.1, from coordinate 23,682 downwards.
CTTTTGCCCAATCTCGTCATGAACGGAAATTTGGAGGGTCGTCAACGGCTCGAGCACCAATTGGATATCCATCTCTGGTCGACTGGCAACACATAGATGGACGTTGGGAAGTTTCAAACCAACAAGTTCTTCAATCAGCATCAGGATCTCTTCGCGGGCAGACGGCCTCCCTGGGAAATTGGGACATTCATCGACAGCGTCAACGACGATATAGATTGGGCCTTGCCCCGGCAGTTTCAGCATGTCCGTCATACATTTTTTGAGCGCCATAATACTGGGTTTTCGAGTGCCACGATTGTGGTCCGAATATATCCGGGAGAGGATATTATAACAAGAATCCGATTCGACGGAAAGCTGTGAAAGGAGGGAGGAGACCAGGCCATAGCAGTCTTGCTTCTTGACATCCCGAAAATCAAAATAGTAGTAACTCATGGTGGCCAAACCGGCTGCGCGCATGTTCTCGATGTCCTGAATGATTGCGGATCTAATTGGCGCTATTAACAATGTTGAACAAACCCATAAAGTCATAACATACAGAAGTGTGCTCTTCCCTGACCCCGCTTCGCGATCAACAAGTTATTAATGTGAAGCACTCATCGGTAGTTCGAGAAACGTACGTTTACCATGAATCCACAACAGCGACCCCTTCGATTTCCACTCCGTTAATGCCTTGCCTTCAAAGAACCATGTAGCCGTTCCATCATGTCGTGATTTAGAAACGAAGTCGTGGTTCGTCGACGGGTCAGGGGGGGAAAGCCAGGCTTGAACATCCCTTTGCAGCTGGTCGCCTACAAGATACCGTCATTATCGGTCACGTTCGGTAGGGGAAAAAACAACAAACGTTTCATCTTATGCATTTCAGTTGCTGCTTGTTATAGAGCATGACATCCTCAAGTCAGCAACGGTGGTACCTATTGCGCGCAATGTCACACACCCAAATTCGGTGCCTTTCCATCTAATGAAACAAGCGTTTAGACAAATATCCGCGAGAATCAAAAAGGTATAGCACACCTCCCACAACTACCTTGATATTATCCGCAATATCGTGAACCACATCCAATGTCCGTGCAGCAACTGACAGACCCTCCACATTGGTCAATCGATCCAATCTCTGGAGCACAGGCTGTATCTCGTCCTTCCCCCACAACAGCTTCACGAATTTTCCTGCGACACACTGAGCACGCACGACATATTTCTGACGGTAAACTTACTGATCCGCCCCTGCTTTATTTGCTGTGTACTCAAGGCAAGCACCGAAAACAATTCAACAATTATCTTGACGATGATATTTGTCATCATCGAAGTAGGCTGGATTGTCATATAGACATCCAGGCGCTCAAGAAAACTCTCCAAGGATTCAAAGAGATTGAGCAGGGCGTCGTAGCTTGACGTAACCTTACTAGCAGCCTGGGATACTCACACTTCAGGGAACTGGTCAAGGGGTGTATTCAACGGACGTACAGCGAGGAGGACATCGATCCCAACAAACAGAGCCTTTGCTGGTGAGAAGGGGACCTGATGAACAAGGTTAAACAAGGTTAAAAGAGTCACGCGATCGTATGTGTGGCTCACCAGGCTGACCGCCTCGCCTAAGGTATTCGAGAATGCCTGTATGACACTCACTACTGGGCTGAGGCAGTTAATCAATGTGCGATTTCCGTCGCGATACTCCTTGAATGCCTTCTCTCGTTTTTGGAGCAGTTGGAGGATCGCCTCGGGAGAATTAGACTGCTCGAGTGCGGCAGCAAATGGATCCTTGGAGAGGTCTACGCCAGTTATCCTGGCGTAATTGGCTAAAGCATCGGTAATCAATTGTATGTTGGAATCGGAGAATGTTGAGGGTGTTGGTTGTTCAGTCGATGACATGGAGGTCACTGATCGTTGACGATGTTTCGTCCAGAGGAGATGGAGTTGGGAAGGAAAAAGGGAAGGTTGGAATCGATGGGAGAGTCCAGACGGCGCAAGGCTATGGAGACCCCCATGAGGCTGGGGGTCAATGCAGATCCAGGTGACCTGACATGCTGGGGGCGTAACGCCATCATTGTCAAGCTAACTTATCGCGAAGACGAAGGGCATTAGAGTCAAACATTCACAAATATCTCGATATTTCAAATTATGGACGTAGAGATTCAATGAAATCTGTTTGTATCACCGCAAGTGACTTCGCGAGCTCAGAAAAAATATGACCTTTTTACATTCTTCCTAAAAACACATGTAGCAGTCCTCTTGTCAATTTTTGGAGCTGCTGGTTGTCTACTGTGCCTAGCAGTGAATGCCAGTGATCGGCCGCCGCATTGGCGCGTGCACCTTCCGCGTGATGTCTGACCCCTGCAGGTGAGCGTCTCCGCCTACACCATTTTTCCCCAACCCCAGCCGCTGTTTGGGTAACTGCGCCCACCTTGTGCGGGACCGCGCTGCTCAACAAATTGCTTTCAAGTCATCTGTGCTGGGTGTTGGCCTGGGACAGGCGTTCCGAAGCTATTGTCATGGGCGTGCCCGTGCTAAGGTGTTGCATCGATCACCTGTGTATCAGGCGCAGATACCTCTAAGCTCAGGATCATCGTCCGGACTTGGCAGTCTGCCGCAGTCACGATCATCTCTAAACCGGCTGTTGCGCAACCATTGAAGTAGGAGGCCACCAGAAATGACTGAAATGACTCAGGCTAGCACTCACAGCCCATTGTCACGGTTACATGCTCGGTTCCAGTGATTTTAGTGTAGTCGGCCAAGGCAGCCTCGATGATCAATTGGGCATCGGAACTGGAAGATCTTGCTTGTACAGACGACGACATGAAGAAAATGGATGTCCTTACGTTCTGGCGTCCAAAATGGGAGGGGATGGAGTGGGAGAAGCGAGAACAAGAACTCAAAGTACGAATTGATGTCTTATCTTAGGAGTAAGGTTCACACGCAGGCGGCGCAAAGGCTGTGAAGACCCCCACGAGGCCTGACCATGTTGCCAGCGGGCGCGTAATGGAAGAGTTACGGCGGGGCATTGTTGGGTCTAGGCCGTCAAGTTACCGCGAAGAATACCACGACTTTTGGATCAACTACACTCGCTCTCCTAGAACTCGTCAATTCACTCCCGTGGTTGGTAGTTCCGCTCGCGAATGGCAGTCGTACTCAGCAAGCATTCCCTCAGCCACTCTTATTCAGTCACCATTCTCGAACTTCGGGTGTATGCAGGTAGCGGTGTCTTCAAATTTCAAATCAAGTTAAAAATAGGTCCAAGATGATTATCATCGAACGATTATTAGGGCATTCATGAACTAGGCGTACTTTGTACGGACTCGGAGGCCAAAGTTGATTTTGTCGGTGCTGTGATAGGGTCTAGATTTCGTCAGAAATTCACGCCCATCGAATCATCTCCTGATGGTCTGCGTTGATCATGATCGTATAACTGGAATTCAGTACGAATGGGTCGCTACTAGCGCCGTGTTGAGTTACACGCATATATCCACCTTTACCACCTTTACGATGAGTTGTAAGAACTTGAACCGATACTCCCGACTTCATCCGAGGTATCTTTCAAAGGTAAACAACTTAGTCTCCCTCTTCAACTTTAACACTCTCCACAGTCCTCTCAGCAATCACGTGGGTGAATGCAGAATCGTACGCAATATCGGCTGACGTGAGGTTTTCTTTCTTGTTGTAGACCCGTGGATGCACAGAGATGGAAGGTGGCAAATGCCCAGGTGCGGGCGGTATGGGGGCACGTGGGTGTGGAGGAAGAGCGATGCGTCGCTCTGTGCCGCGAAGTTCCCGATGTGGAAGTGCACTGTACATAGTCTGTCGCTTTCAGTCTGTCACATAAGAGAAAAGAAGGGTCTATTTACCGTTAAGGGACTTCGCATATCGCTCATTAAACGCAGTAAGGGCATGACCACCAGGATAGTTGGCTATCGATCCACGCGTAGCGACAATAGTCATAACCGTGATAAGCAGGAGGGAGCCCACTACCGTTAAAAATGCGACCAGACCCAAAATTCTCCCCTTGCACTGGCGAATGCTGATTTCGAAATACTATTAGCCTCGTCCGTTCGATCGACGGAGAGAAGGAACGCGTACACAACCTGGACACCGTGCGCGACAGCAACATTCAACATTGGTACAACGTACACATAAAACGCCATTCTTTTTGCCCAAGGAAACCCATGAGGAAGTGAAAGCCGATCGCCGGCCGAACAAGCGATCTGATACGGGGGTTGTGATAGAAACTGTATGCGATGAATATATGTGGAAAAGTAAGTCCAGAACGGGGACACCTGCATGGGATTCGTAACGAAATGTTGCAATGACAAGGAAAAATGCTAACCTCCCATTCCTCGCTCTTGCCTTCATAAATATAAATAGGAAAATTCGGGCCATAGTGGCTAATGATACCAGAAATATGAGTCGACAGAAACCGTCAGGGCTACAGGATCGATGTGTATGAATGCAGCAAAGATTGACGAAGATCAAACCTCATACCGATGGAGACCAAGCCCGAAATGACGGCCACTCTGATGAGACGCGTGATAGAGAGGGTGCCATCCAACAAGAGTTGGATCGCAAAGAGACCCAGAAACCCAGCAGTTTCCATGCGGATGACTACTGCAACAAATGTCAACAGCGCAACGGCCCAAGACGCGCGAGTGGTCGAGGTCTGGCCTGCCCCACGTCCGCAGCCCAACCACAAAGAATGGTAACACAAGCATGTTGGGAAGGGCACGGCCCATCCAGAAGGCCACATGAAATTGGCTGACAGTGATGAGGGCGAAAAGAAGGGTCAGGCGTCCGAAACGACACGCAACAGCGCGTCGAAGAAGGCAGAATGCTTGAGCATTTAGACTAGCGAGGGTTAAGCAAATTGGTATGTATTAATTGTAGAAGGTAGGAAAACAGGGGTGGATACGAACCGACTATTTGGAGGTCAAATTTGGAATTGATAAGAGAGAAATGGTTTACGTGGCGGGCGATATAGTTGGAGAGCCAAGCGGTGATTATGCTACCCAGGAATGAGCGAGGTATGGCCCCGGGGAAGACTTTATGGTCGAACTGGGAATAAGGATTGGTTAGAGGAGATACCGACAAGGCCGAATCTCACTTTCTGAAGCACATCGGGGTGACCAGCGTGCCTGTAGCAGGGCCAAAGAGGTTACGGTGATGATGATAGAATCGTCTCTGCAGAAGGTATTGGAGACCGTCAGCGAGTAGAATAGTCCAAGAAGTTGTTGCCGAGTATTTCCGTTCAGCTCCACGAACGGGGCATCATATTCTGGAGAATGGTATGGATTGTCCAGGTCGGCCACCGCCCGAATCTCTTTGTCATTCTTGTCGTTTCGATGTGCGTCGTTATATGTTTCGACGATTATTAGGGCATACAGCAGCCTCTCTTCTTTGTTAAGTTATTTTTGTACTGTCCAGTAGATGTTCAGAAGGGACAGTGTGTGCATTTGGCAACTCATTTCGCCAATACTCGAGTCGGGCTCGATGAAGTCGCCACAGATCAGCTTATTGATCCCGCTGATGTCTCTTCAACAGCCCATCGAAGGCATTGATATCCGGTACGGGCAGGCGGGGAGTTTGGATGGGGTCATCTGGCCGACTTCGACCATAATGCCTGGCTGATTGCAAGTAATGTGGCGGATTGATACGGATTCGGGATGGTATTGATCTGTAGATATGGGTATGAATATGTGGGCACTTAAGATGGTGTCATTTGGCTAACCTCGTCTAAAATCTCTTGCGGATTGTAAGAAGATGATGCAAAGGATTAATCTAAATTTATGATGTAGTCGTGTTTAACGTTTTGCATGCGACATGAAACCAGTGTGCGACGGATGCGGAGTCATTATGACGGGAAACATGCCACAACTACGTGGTAGGTAGCTGTCCCGTAGCTGTCCTGCACACACATGCGGCATCGTTCAGCCGCTCCAAGTACGCCGAGTCAGCGCCACAACGTCTTGCATTTGTAGCGCAGTTTGGCCAAGCATTCCAAATGCTACGTGTCGTGTGCTGTTAGAAGCATTGTCGAGTCGTTTGGGCAAAGCCGCAGGTGGGATGCGCGTGACACCAATATGAGAGCGACAGTGATGATTCGGAACTTTTAGGGATAATTAGTGGTCCAAGTCCCAACTGAGAGACCACGAGCCTGCAAGGCAAGGGGTCTTTGTCAGGTACTATTATGCCCGGATGCACGAACCAATTCCCACCCGAATTTTTTTGAAAGACCCGCGTTTCGCGAGTCTCGACAGCGTTGAACACTTGTCTAAATCTCTGAGTAATGTGGGGTGTGGCTAAGGGTGGAGGTATCGAATGTGTGTTGTGTTGGTTGTGTTGGGCAAGGACGCAAGCATCCGGATTTGAAATTCGGCTGCATTCAATGCCGAACCCGGAAATCGGCCGCATCCCTTCCCTCAGTAGTACTCGTTCCGCGGTCGATTGGACACTTGCTTGCATGCTTCCTATTCATCTTGTCCTTTTCATCTTTCAATTTTCATTCCAATTGTTCCGAGTCTGACAACCTGAGACAATGCATACCATTTCTTTTCTTAACTTTCAATCGTCTCGTCTAGGCCTTCAAAGGCCCTTTATTTGCGGGCCCGTTTGTTATCCCCGGCCAGGTAGATCTCGCGACTTTACATACCTTGCCAGTGAGGAACAGGTAGGTTCTGATCCTCTTCTCAATACCAACACAATCACGTTTGACTTGCCACGTTTCTCATCTCTCCCCATAGGCGCGCGCATCGAAGTTTCTGCAGCCTTCTTCCGAATTGCACACAAACTCGGCGCGCTTATCTCTCAAAGTGCAGGGGGCAACGCGTAAATGGTAGAGTACGAAACTGTTGGGAACTCCTTCCATGTACGTGTTCTCTTTTTCAATCCTCTCTGTCTCATGGGGCTGACTCGATACTTGCGTAACACCACTTTTCCCTTGGGATGATCTCTCCGTCTCTCCGTCTCTTTGTACTTTTTTTTCTTCGCCCTTTCTGTCTTGCAAAGGCGTTGATTAACTTTGTTGTCGACGGTCGATCTGTAATACAGGCCTCGCTCTTGACTTGTCTACTGGTGTGCATCTAGGATTTTCCGGCGTTATGGTGTGAGATGCCTTTGGCCCTCCATCGACTCTCCAGAAGACGTAATACTAGTCCTTGATATACTCTATATCAAGGACTAGTAGTATTACCTCTTTCACTTTTTTTATACCTTGATATCGATACAGGTGCCAGTGCTAATGGACACAGAGCACAGTGGGAGGTGATATACGAGAGACGAGTCGAAAGGGCACAAGATGGACAGTGATTCCACAAGTGTGTGTACCAGGGAGATGAATTGGCGAAGACGGAAATGCACACGAGAGACAGGAGAGAATACACACAATAAGATTGATATTAAGGAATGTGTGAGTGATATTGTCCTTGAAAGGATGCAGCTTAAATACATTTTGAGTCCCTACTAAGTAAGCAAAACCGGTGGTAAGGAGCGTGGGTGTCGTTAAGGACAGGGTATACAGGTCGTTGTTGCGCTGGGTGATCAGGAAAATATATGAAAAATGTTAGTAAAAATGAAGAAAAAGACACTAAGGATTGAATTGAGGCATACTAGCGCCGCACAGCTGCAGCTAGTAAGTGTGGATCATTGTTGCCTGAAGTGCGAGAGAAAAGATAAAGTATGGGAAAAGGAACGGGCGAGGGGCTGTGGAGGCAATGTGATTTGTTCGCAGGTATCTTTTGCAGGGTATCTTGCGCCAGTGATTGAGAGGGAGGCGATGGCCGAGGGTTGAGAGTCAAAGGTGGAAGCAGTACTACTGCTCTGTAGTGAGGCACGAGTCGGACGCGTGGCTGACGGGGGGATGGGATGCAGCAGCAGCGCAACTTGTTCACAGCCGCGGCTTGACGGCCCGGCCCTGGCCGGCCTGGACCGGGCCAAAAAAGCCGGTAATTTGGCCCGGCTTCGTTTGGCCTATTTCGGCCTGGCTTTGGCCAGCTCCAGCTCACGGCCTCTGACGGGCCAGGCAAAGCACTAGGAACGAACAGGTCCGAGTCATGTGTCGAGGTTGATGTATTCAAGTTGATGATGCGCTTACAGCAATTAGGTCAAACCGTCAAACGTCAAACACTTCAATTGTCATGGGTTACGGTTCAGTACAAATGTTGCGACCGAAATGAAGCTTCTGTGGTTCCTATCATCGTAGTATTTGCGCCAATCCCCATTACAGTACTTTCTGATGATCAGCCGGTATTTCTCAGGACCCGTACTTTACGAAACGGGACAGGTGAGCAACCAGCAATATGCAAAGTCGCTTTCGAAAGCAAGCCATTTTCGTGTGCCCAACAAGTGGTAACAAACGTTAGAACCACGAAACATAGGAAAGGTGCTCAGTACTGAATGCGGCCGAATGAGGATAAGCAATGAACGGTGCTCCCACAAATGTCGCAAGTACTAGATGGGGCTGCGGCGCTGAAGGGTCGTACCGGCGACACGGAAGAAGATAACGAGGTAGACGTGGCTATGATTGAGATCCTCAATGAGACACCCCTGCTAGTAAAATCCACCTCAAACCAAATCTTTTTTATCAGTGCTTTAACACCGATATTCACAAGTACCCGATCACCAGAAAAGGGTAGCCTGCCCGGGTCCCAAAATATGAGCTGGTGACTGACGCGGAGTCCTTGCACTTGCCCTTAGGAGATTGTGACAGACTAAAACATCCCAACTCCAATTCTACACATGTCTGCAACTTGGGTGACTCCCGATACAAATTCTCTGTCTCGCCAACACCAGGAGGGTCCGGGAGGGAAGTTGTGGGAGAAGAAGTGATCGACCGACCTCCGAATGGTTTCAGTGTCTATGACACCCACACTCCGTATCGATGTGAAGTCAACCTTCCGGCACCGGATCTGGAGGTGTTGGGGAACCAATCCATAAACAAAACAAGCCCTACAAAGTGCAGGGGGGTTTGATCTGACTGCTTAATACAGTTTTGAATACAGTAGATAGACCTTCAAATCAGAACTCGGAGTCGTTGATCCTCCGAGTCCGCGATAGGTTCCGAGTCGGTACCGGATACCAATCGGAAAAGACTCGGAATGTTTGATGTTTGATGTTTGATGGTATTGGTATCTGCTGGTATCTGCTTTAGGGAAGGACAGCGATACGGCCACTGCATGTGACCAAAGCTTCTAAGACGCCGTCAGAGTCGGCTCGGCTAGACACTTCACAGCTTCACACTTGCCATTTCCTGGTTTATGGATCTAATCTTCTTGACGTGAAAGTGCGGTGAGAAGACAGACCGCATCGGTTATCTGATGTCACTATTCTCCCACCTCAGCACCTCCACAGGCACCTTGCAGCGTGGAGTGATCTCATGACGCCTCCTGTAGTGCATTTAAGTGCCGAGATTGCGACTCAAAGTCCAATCATTCCCCTCTCGAATCTATTCAGATTAATGGCTACAACTTACGGCAATAACCACGATGCGGTTGGCGCCTGGTTTCTTGGACCACATGCGGAAAACTTTGAGGTCCTCGAAAGGATCTTCCAAGGTTTGCTGTACGAACAAGCCAAAGCGCGTGCAGCTTACTTCCCGAATGATGACGACTTTATCACCCCATCCATGAAGGCGTCAACACTTTTCCAGAGTAAGTACCCTTTTAACTTGCGCGACAAAATCTTTAGTTATTTTTGTTACAGGAAATATCAAAAAGCTCAAATATGTCGTAAACCAGCTCGCCCCTCAGCTCGCTGCGCACTCCGTTCCTTTCTGGAACCCCCGTTACAATGCTCACATGAACATGGATACGTCAATGCCTGGCATTGCCGGATATCTCATGGCCATGATGTGTAAATTCCTTTGTCACCGTATCTCAAAGTAGTACCTTCTTACATAAAGCCTTCAATATCTGCAGACAATCCGAACAATGTTGCTACCGAAGCGTCGCCTCTGACAACCATTCTCGAAATCAACGTTGGCCAACAGCTGTCTGAGATGGTGGGATACAACATCAACATCGCCACCTCTCCTGTTGGCTGGGGCCACATCACGTGCGATGGAAGTGTAGCAAATCTAGAGTCCGTGTGGGCCGGTAACTCGACTATTGTTCCATGTTACCGAACATCCGTTGATTTTGAATTAATTAGCCCGCAACCTCAAATTTTACCCCTTGTCCGTCCGGCTGGCAATGAAAAAAGACGGCCCTCTTGGATTTATCGCAAACACCTTCCGTCTCCGCGACAATGACACAAAGCTTTTCAAGGACCTCACGTCATGGGAATTACTGAACATACCCCCCGGTGTGGTTCTTAACATCCCAGATCGCTTGCGCAAAGTATATAGCATTACGTCCCAATTCCTTCAAAAGAGCTTGGAGAAATTTCTTGTTCAGACCGCTGGCAAAGACTCGGCCATCTTCCAGGAATTCAATACTGACCAGACCAAACTTAACGAGATGGTCTACTTCATTAGCGCTGCGAAGCATTATTCGTGGCCCAAGGCTGCAGGTAAGAGATCGCTTCTCAATGACATCGGATATTCATTGTATTTGTACCCTCAGCTGTTCTTGGTATCGGCTCCAAGAATGTAATAGATGTCGATGTGGATGATGACGCTCGGATTGACGTCGAGGACCTCAAAACCAAACTAACAGGTTGTTTGGCAGCTAAGAGAGCTGTATATGCTGTGGTCGCGATAATTGGCTCCACTGAACACGGCGCATGTGATCCATTGGACAAGATCGTTTCACTGCGTGACAGCACAGATGTAAGTTCTCCCTCTGTTGCGAAGCACGTCCTATTTTCGTCTTGAACCAATCCACCTGTTAGTTGACGGGGCTCAGCTTTGTGCTTCATGCGGACGCAGCCTGGGGTGCTTATTTCTGCTCAACTCTGCGACCAAAAAAGGGGGAATACTCAATCCCCGAGGGTTTCGTGCCCTCTCTTGCTCTGAAACCTTCGACCAAAGATGCTCTCCAAAGCTTAAAACACTGCGATTCGATCACCGTCGACCCGCACAAAAGTGGATATATCCAGTATCCGGCTGGTGGATTGCTCTACCGCGACCAAAGGATGAGGTACCTCGTCACTTGGACGAGCCCTATCGTGTACAGGAACGAACTCGAGAGCATCGGCATATACGGCATAGAGGGGAGGTAAGAGCAAAGTCGCAGTTATTTAGACTGTCGATTCTGACAATATGATCTTTGCTAGCAAACCTGGCGCCGCACCGGTCGCTACCTGGGTCTCGCATGAAGTGATCGGACTCCACAACGATGGATACGGTGCTCTACTTGGCGAAGCCGTTTTTAGCTGTGTCAAGGTGACGTTGGCGATGCTGCAGTTTTGTGAAAAATTGTTTAGGGCTCTTACCGTTGTTTTCCAGATGTATGCCCACCTCGCGACAATGTCAACCGACACTACAGATTTAATCGTCGTCCCGATGAATGCGCTTCCCCCGGACTCGGATCTCCCTAAGCTGCCTCCGCCGTACACTGGCGATGTAAAGAAGTTTATCCGAGACAAGATTCTCGATGTCGACAACAAGGACTTAGTTAAGGACAACATTGCCATGCTGATAGTCGAGAAAATGGGCTCCGATCTCGCGATCAATGCCTTCGCTGTCAACTTCCGCTTCAAGAACTGCGCAGGTCAGTTGGTCGACAACAAAGACGTCGTCGAAGCGAACAATCTCGGCAAGCGTATCTTCGAACGTTTATCCATTTCAAAGGTCACAGACATCGTACCCGACAAACCCCTCATCCTCACCTCGACGCAGTTCGAACAAGATAGCTACAAAACCAGCTTGACCAATTTCAAGAAACGCCTCGGCTTGGAAGGTGAACAGGATCTCTACGTCTTGGTGAACGTTGTAATGTCGCCTTTCCCCACCGAGGGCAATTTCACGGGGAAGATTGCCGATGCACTACAGAAGGTCATCAAGGAGGAGGTTAAGACGTCGCAGTATCGGAACGAGGTCACGCCTGATTTGCACGGATTCGTAATGCAAGGCGTCAAAAAGTTGTTCCTCGTGCACCTGCCTATGTTCAACATGGCGAACCACCGCTACCAGCTAATTATTACCGGCGATCTTCCTCCTAATGTGATGGACGAGTACACGGAAGCGCGGAGAAAATACCCCGACCAATACTTCACTTTAGGCAACGCCAATAAAGCGACTTTGAGCAAAATTTTGATTGACAAGGAATTTGAAGCCGTCATTGACAAGGGCCTGCCGCCGCCAGATGGGTAAGCATCTACCGGTATTACTATCCAACTGCACGGACACATCCTGACGCCTGCATCGCATTCAAGGACGCATTTCATCACGGGCTTTAAGCTAACAAAGATCAAGGTTGTGGTCAATAAACCGCTGGATCCAAAGTGTCTTTCTGCGACCTACCCGCAAGTCGGCATGCCATTTTACCTTTACGGCTCTACTCAGGGCTCGGAGTATCATATCGACCACACTTTAGTCGCGGCTCCCAATGCGCAATTCACCGCAGGCGAAGTCTCTGTTAAATTCAACAAGCCCAACACCACTGTCATCACTGATGCCTCACCGTACATTAAAATCAATGTCGACCTCCCGGAAAGGGCCATGCAGCCATTCCCGTCCAACAAAGACATCGCTAATGATCCCAACTTTTTCTTCCGCCCGAACAAAGTACTCTTCTTTACTGCCGCTACTGCCGAGGGTGCGAACGTGACAGGGAGCCTGACCTTGACGAAGAACGTCTTTGTTGACACGGAGATGCTCAACGAGGACCCGGTTCCGGCGGGTGAGTGTTATGTGTGTGAGTACAGTCTACGAGCGCATGCTTACATGGTTGTTTTATTAGATGCACATGTCGATATAATACGCCCATACATCGGAGAGCCATACACCGGAGTGCCGGATATCGAAGCGCCAGAAGACACCGAAGGAGACACAGAAGGACCAGTCACCGGGGCGCCACTCACTGAAGCGCCATCCGCCAGAGCGCCAGGACGCGAATGGCAGGACATCATTGTATGTACTTGGTCGCTGACGTGGGCATGAAATCTCACACATTCATCCCCAGAATTCCTTCCCACGTCCTTATGAGTAGGATACACCATACACGCCGCGTTGTTCTAATCTAGTGTCAGGAGTCAAGCTGTTTCACCATGTACTATCATAAATGTACGATGTATACGCGAGGGGTAGGGGGGGTACTTGTCATTCATCTTTGTCTTCTGGCAATGGCGATCGGCCCAGATGATGTATGCACACAGGTCATCTCCCGGTATTGTAGTGTAATTTTGGGACCTTCTTCATAAACACTTTTGTTCTTTTTTTCTCCATGTATGGAATAGTTCGTCATTCGAAATGTGGTATATATTGTTTGAGAATACTCCAAGTCACTCATGCGTCACTTCACGTACACACTCTATCCATGCCTCTCGACATCGGGCCAAATACGTCATAAGTTCTCATGCACTGGAATAACCCGAAGTCATCTCTATCACACTTAAAATAAGATAGAAAATGAGGCTTGTGAGCCCATTGCTCTGTATTGCCAGCTCGGCTCAGATTCCCAAAGCTGTCGACAGAGCGTAATACTAGCACAACCCCAGGCTTTCAGTTCGGGTGAAGGGGAAATGGACAATGTTGAGCAGTGCAGATCTGGGCTTCGGTCATAATGCTTGCGCTTTACGGGGGGCTGTGGAAGTATACAAATGACGCCTAGGGTATTGTGGGTGGGAGGTCAAACGCAACATGCAGTGACATGTGACAATTGATGCCGTGTTGAGACACGTGGGTCCCCGTCCAGTTGAGGTCCAACTCCCACGTAAGTTACTTCACCACCGTCGCGTTATCACTCAAACTCAATCACAGCGGTGTTGTATTTCCCATTGTTCCCTGTGTATCGTCCGAGGACGGTACATCACTGTAATTTTGGAGCTACAGCCTCACGAGGAACATGGGAGAAAGATAGATACGGCCAACTCGGCCTCTCCAGCCACTGTGCATCGTAGAACTAATCCCCCGTCTCTAGGGCATATCAACACGGTCACGGGGAAGCTAGTTAAGGCCATAAGTGTCCCTCTTTGGGGTAAAGACTCCGCACACCCCTCTGACCGACTGTAAACTTTTCTCGACATACCATTTCGAATTTGATCTTGTCCTGCGCCAGGTAAGAAGATAACCTATTCTAGAGACCAAATACAGTGAGATGCAATGGGCTTCTCTCGATGCGGTGCCATCACCAAAAGCTAAAATCAAAGTGCAAGTCAGACATCCCATTGGGCAACAAAAGGATCTTGTCGAACCTATCTCTGCTCGCGATATGCGTCCGGAGTAAATCCGCTATCTCTCGATGTCCTCTTTGCTGGAGTACTTGATACGGTGTTTCGCCATCGATATTCACTGCATTTACGTCTGCGCCACGCTCAAGTAACAGTTTCGCAATCTCGGGGTGATCATTTGCTGCTGAGCTGTGCATCGGAGTCCAAAGGTTTCGCGCCCTTGCGTCCACGTTTGCGCCGTGATCAATGAGCACCCGCGCGACTTCGAGGTGTCCGTATCCTGATGCAAAGTGCAGCGGTGTCCGATCCAACTTATCGCGTGAATCCACCTCCGCGCCCCGCTCGATGAGCAAGCGTACAATTTCAACGTTTCCCTTGTACGCTGCTATGTGTAACGAAGTCCAGTTAAATGCATTGCGGTCGTTGATATCGACTCCCCATTCGAGTAACGACTTCACGTCGTCAATGTTCCCCTCTCCCGCGGCAGTGTGCAACGAACCTATTTTCTTTTGCGTCCCACTTTCATCGGTGCTACCCTGAGCTGTGTCCAACGTAGTTGACCGTAAATTGTTTCGAACATTTGCGTTTGCTTTGTACTCCGCAATACACTTCGCAACCTCGGCTTTGCCATTCTCCGATGCCAATTCAACCGCTGTTTTATTGGCCTTGTTGAGTACCTTGACATCAGCACCCCACCCAAGCAGCAGCTTTACAACTCCGAGGTGACCACTATGCGATGCTGCGTGCAACAGCGTCCAGCCATTCCTATCCACAGTATGCAAATTCGCTCCGTGATCGATAAGGAGACGGGAGATCGTGACGTTCCCATTCTTTACCGTTTGATAAAGTGGAGTTTCATGCTTGTCGTTGAACATGTTGATACTTGCACCGCGATGGACCAGCAACTCGGCGACTTTGAGGTGTCCGTTGGCAGACGCTAGATGTAATGGGTTCCAGAGGTCATTGCGCGGGGTGTTCGGATCGACGCCATGATCTAACAGCAGCCGTGCCATGTCAAGATGTCCGTATTGTGAGGCGTAGTGTAGCGGAGCTGAGGAGTGGTTGTCCCGGGCGTTTATGTTGGCCCCTTGCTCAGTGAGGAAGTGCCCGACTTCGACCTGCCCCTCGCTCGACGCCAAGGCCAATGGTGTCTGTTGAATCTCATTCCGAATATCGACAGGGGTTCCTGTGTAGATCAATAGTCGTACGACATCGACGTGCCCATTTTGTGATGCAATGTGTAGTGGATTCCAACCAATATCATCTTTAACGTCGATATCTGCACCGTGTTTGATGAGGATGTGTACGGCGTCAACCTTGCCCTCGTCAGACGCCAGATGCAAGGACGTCTCTCCTTTTCCGTTCCGAATGTTGACATCGACCCCACACTCCAGGAAGAACTTCACGATGTGAAGATGCCCAGAATTCGACGCTGTGTGGAATGGCGTCCACCCCTGGTCATCTCGGGCAGAGACGGCCGCACCATTCTCGGTCAAGAAGCGCGCGATGTCGAGGAACCCATGCGCTGCAGCGTCGTCCAAGGGGGTCTCCTCGTTGTTGGTCCGGCTGTCAACATTTGCTCCTTGCTCGACCAATAACTGTACGACGTCAAAGTGCCCATTGGCTGACGCGAGATGCATTGGAGTATAGTGCCCTACCTCTCGTGCATTCACGTCAGCGCGGTGGTCTATCAAGAGCTGGGCGAGCTCATGATATCCAAATTGTGATGCATAATGTAAGGGAGTCCGACGTCCTATCTCGCGGGCATCCACATCGGATCCACGGTCTAGCAATAGCCTCGCAATTTCAACGTGTCCAAATCGCGACGCCAGGTGTAATGGAAAAAAGTTCACCCTATCCAGGGAGTTGATGTCTGAGCCTTGAGCTATAAGGAAGCATGAAACATCAAGCTTCCCACTATAACAGGCCACGTGCAGCGGGGTCTCTTGGTACGTACTCCGAATATCGAGACTCGCGCCAGATTCAACCAACAGTTCCGCAATGTTGCGATACCCAGATCGTGCTGCCGCGTGTAGTGAAGTCTCGCCTTCAAGGTCGATGAGGTTCACATTTGCGCCAGCATTCACGAGTAGTCGCGCAATCTCCAGTGAAGATTCCGCCACGATGAGCTGGCTGCCCTGCGACACCCGGTGAAGCGGAACCCTGTCCACAATGTCACGAGAGTTAGGATCTGCATCACTTTCAAGGAGTAGCGATGCAACGTCTAAATGTCCCTTGACCGCTGCGGCATGTAACGGAGTCATGTGAAATCCACCCCTGCTATTGACATCGCCTGAATGAGCAGTGATCAAGTGCTCCACCAGTCCACGAAAACCGCACAGAGACGCATAATAAAGTGGCACACCCTCAGGCCGCGTCGGGTGTATTGTGGACATGGGCTTCCCAAAGTGGTCGATGTCACATAGCCAGACCCATGCCATGAAATGTGGCCGAGCGGGATCAAATAGACGCTCCATGACTCCTTGAATATGTGACGACACGTCCCCGAACTGGGCATGCTCGACCCGGTATCGAGCCGCGTACAGGGCAAGGTAAAAGTGATCAATTGTATCTCTGTCAATTTTGTCATCCAGTTCAAGGAGGACACTGAGGCCGGCCTGCGCAAGGACGGTATGCGCAGGTTCGGGGAGAATGTGATAAAATGAAAGACGTTCTTCGGCCGTTGCGAGTCGCTCCGATGTCAAGTACTCTTTGACCGAGAAATGCGCGAATTGAACAATTCGGTGGCCTCCCTTATCGACGACAGCGATGAGACTAGTGCATGCTGACAATACTGCTTCTCCTGCATCCACTGGACGGAGATCTTTGTTAAATAAAGGAATCGCTGTCCCGTCGAACTGGACTGCAAAAATCTCCGCGAGCTCTTCAACCCGAAGTGGGCGAATCGATACCAACAGGCACTGGAACAGACGGTGTGCATATTTTCGTTTCTGCTTATCGATCCCCAACAATGCTCGCTCGTATGTTTCGTCCAGACCCTCTGGCAGGTCCGCTAGCACACTTCGAATGCTGGCCGGAAAACAGTGACACAGACAATCAACCTGGCAGACCACCCAGCGGAACCTATGTGATCGCGTGAGTACCAAATACCCATCATGACAACATCTTAGCTTACATGCCATTGGCATTCTTTGAGAGGGTCTCAACAACCAGATTCTGATCCATCTCTCTCCATCTCCCCATGTTCCAGTCTGAACGGACAACAGACTCGATGTACGCAGTTATATCCTCTTTTTGCCCGATCTCGTCATGAACCGAAATTTGGAGAGTTGTCAATGGCTCGAGCACCAATCGGATATCCATCTCAGGGCGGCTAGCCACACATAGATGGACGCCCGGAAGTTTCAAACCAACAAGTTCTTCAATCAGCATCAGGACCTTCTTGCGAGCGGACAGCCTCTCTGGGAAATTGGGGCATTCATCGACAGCGTCAACGACGATATAGATTGGGGCTTGCCCTGCCAGTTCCAGCATGTCCGTCATACATTTCTTGAGCGTACTAATACTAGGCTTCCGAGTGCCCCGACTGTGGTCCGAATATATCCGGGAGAGAATATTATAGCAAGAATCCGATTCGACGGAAAGCTGTAAAACAAGGGAGGAGAGAAGGCCATAGCAATCTTGCTTCTTGACATCTCGAAAATCGAAGTAATAGTACGCCATCGTGGCCAATCCTGCTGCACGCATGCATTCGATATCTTGAATGATTGCAGATCTAGTAGCCACTGTGAGCAACCTCGAACAAACCCATAAATTAGTCACATACAGAAGCGTGCTTTTCCCTGCTCCCGCTTTACGATTAACAAGTCATTACTGCCAGACACTCGCCAGTGGTTTGAAATACGTACGTTTACCATGAATCCACATGAAGGACCCGCTCGCTTTCCAATCTGTCAACGCCTTGCTCTTGAAGAACCACTCTGTTGTTCCACTATGTCGTGCCTCCGAAACGAAGTTGTGGTTCGTCGATGGGTCAGGGGGGGAGAGCCACTGCTGAACCTCCTTTTGCAGCTCGTCACCTACAAGATACCATCGGTCACTGCGACAACATGCAGAGGGAAGCAACAAACGTTTTGACTTGTTTATTTCGTTTAACGCATCATGAAGAGCAACTACGATTTTAAGTCAGCATACGTGCTACGTGTCTTGCATGAGACACAGACCTAAATCATGTCGAATGCCATCCGTTGACACCTTTCCATCTAGAGGAACAATCCTCAGAAATGTTTCGAGAACAACCATGTCGCCATTACGCACCTTCAATCACCAGCTTGAGGCTTCCCATGAGGCCATGGACGACACCAAATGTCTGTGCAACAGTTACCCGGGCCTCTTCTTGCGTCAATCGATCCAATCTTTGAATCACGCTCTCTATCTCGCTCTCCCTCAGCAACTTTCTTCTGAACTTCTCTGTGCCATATTCAGCAGCAGGTGACATATCTGACGTAGCACGTACTGAATCGCCCTTCCTTGATTTGCTTCGATGCCAGGGCAAGCACCGAAAGCAGCTCGACCATTATTTTCACCATGACGTCCGTCAATATCGGAGTGGGTGGAATCGTCGTATAGATCTCCAGACGCTTGAGGAAGTTCCCCAAACATTCGAATAGCTCGAGAAGAGCATCGTAACTGGATGTAACCCCACTGGCAGCCTGGAATACCCATTTATCACAGGGAGGCCGTTTAAAAAAGAAAAGGTGTTGAAGGTACATACAGCAAGGAGAGTATCGATACCAGCAAATAACGCGCTTGCTGGTGGAAAGGACATCTGATGAGGTCGCTGTTCCGAGAGTGAGTGTCACTGGATGGCATGTGTGGCTCACCTGGCTGGCCCCGCCCAAAATCCCTGAGAACACATGTAAGATGGTCACTGCCGGGGTGAGGCAGTTTATCAATCTCCGATTCCCTTCACGATATTCCTTGAAGCCTTTCTCTCGTTCGTGGAGAAGTCGGAGGATCGCCTCAGGAGAATTTGATTGTTCGAGGGCAGTGGCAAAAGGAGTTTTAGTGAGGTCGGTTCCAGTGATTTTAGTATAGTCGGCCAAGGCAGCCTCGATGATCGATTGGACATCGGAACCGGAAGATGTTGGTTGTGCAGACGACGACATGGAGAAAATGTATGTGTCTACGTTCTGGCGTTCAAAATAGGGGGAGGATGGAGTGGGGGAAGGAAGCACAATGATTTAGAGTAGGTGTTGATGTGATGGCTTATTATACAGTACAGTAGTGTTCACACGCAGGTGGCTGTGAAGAAGAGCCCCACGAGGCCTGTGCCGTGATCATGACCTGACAGCATGTCATTGGGTGCGTAACGGAAGAGTTACAGCATGGCATTGGGTCCGGGCAGTCGAGTTACCGCGAAGAATACCGTAGTACTCGTTCCGCGGTCGATTGGACAGTCGAAACTTCAAGTTTAACAATAGCCATCTATCTATTCGTAGAAAAAATTTGGGTGGCATCCGGCAAACTCCGTTAGGTGCAGCATTCGCACTGGTTATGTATTCTGAGTGTGCAGCACAAATCGGCGGCCTTAACAACTTTTGAAGAAATATGTAGTGACCAAGTGAGATTTCACTTGCAGAGTAGTGGAGTGTGCGCAAGCATGCATGGCTAGCATCGTCGGCCACCAGCACTTCAACTTCTCAGGCCCAGTGTAGCCCTTCATTTACATTCCTGACACTGCTGCATGTGTCCACGGCATTAGCAACTTCAAGGACGCATGTAGTAGTTTAGTGTAACATTACATGCAGAGCAACAGAGCATGTATCTGCTGCCCCTGTTAGTGACCCGTTAGGCTCAGTGCAGTCTTCCCTTCTGTTTCTGACATTGCCGCACTTACGCGCAGCCTTAGCGGTACAAGTTAAGCATGCGTTTTACCAGTATGGCCTCAATTTTAGAGCAGTAGAGCGTGCGCTAGTGTGCGCGACTTACATCACCTGCTAGTCTCTGTTAGTGACCCCTAAGGGGCAGGAGCGTCGCTAATAGTTGCACGGGCCTCTGCAGAACTCTATATCTCGTAGTGATGCCAACCTAAGTATTATACACGCGTCCACAAAGTTGATAAGGCCGCGGACACATATGACAGTGTCAGGGATGTATATGAAGGCTACACTGAGCCAGAGAGGTTGAAGCGCTGGTGGCCGACAATACCAGTCATACACACTTGCGCACACTCCATTACTCTGCAAGTGGAGCCTCACTGGGCCGCTACATATTTCTCCAAAGTTTCTAAGGCCGCGGATGTGTGCAGCACACTCAGAATACATAACCAGTGCGAATGCTGCGCCTAAACGGAGTTTGCCGGACGCCACTCAATTTTTTTTTTTCAAAATAGCGCGACAAGGTTTTCTGAATACGCTGTAAGATGGCGCATTATTGTTGAGCATATGGTTTATCATAATACTTGAATGAAGCTCTGAATTCGACTTTTGGAGCTAGGCACGATATACAACTGGTTGGACTTGTTCGTCGATGACATTATTCGGGTACGTCCATCCCCTTTTTGATTTTGCACGTTCTCTAATTCGGTTCCACACATTGTCACAATTCCTCCATTCTCTCGCGTCTATCACGTATGCTTCTCGTAGAATTAAGCCCAGCTCTTCGGGCTATTCAAGAAACGAAATGTCAGGCATAGGGTAGCAAGAGTAAGTTGAAAGAGGTCTTGATTCTCTTCATCCCGACCGAGCAAAACTATCCTGGTAATTCGGACGACGGTACCATATCTCAATTTTCACACTCACCACTTGGGGACGCCCTCCCATCAATAACAGCAGGCACGTTTCTGCTCTGTCCCTGTGATGAAGTCCTCGCCAGTTTCACCGTTACTTGTACGGATGTCCGCCGTCACCGTGTCAGGACTCAGGCGGTCATACGGGTACCGTATTACGGTCACAGTTAGCGAGCGTACCGTCGAGGCCAAAAGAGATCAGAGGACAGCACGGTCTACGTACAACCGGTTACCGTCAATGCCCGTATGGACAGCCATATAAATACATTGTGATGTACACTTTCAAGTTGGATCCATGCTCGGAGCGGAGCGGAACAACCGTCGCTTTGACGGATCCGTCTACGCTCCCACGAACAAGCTCTGTCCAAACAATAGCACACCAGCACCGGTAGGCTGCGAAAAACAAGTTGGCACCTGCATTAGTGGGTTTGAATGAAGGGAGTGTCCCAGCGGCGGATCCAACATCTGTGCCTGGTGTCATGACGGACGCGCGGAACGGGTTCGCTGCGCTGAGGCCAACACCGAAACCGGTCGCCTGCGGATGCGGCCCGACACTGATCGAGGAATCCCCGCCTGATGTAGTGAGCCCACTGATTCCCGTACTGGCGGTAGGTAAACTAGTTGGTTGCCCAGAAATGCCAAAACTGCCACCAACTGGGACCAAGGCCTGCTCCTGTCCTTACACCCGGCCAGTCGTTGGCGACGACACACCACTGAGGCCCGAACTGAGGCCTGTTGCACCACTTGTTCCTGTCCCCACACCAGTCGTCAGCGATGTCACACCACTGAGGCCCACCCCAAGGCCCCCGCAGGTGCATTGACGCCAGTAGCTCCAGTAGTCCCAGCGGGAGATGACACGGCAGTCGTTCGGACTGTGAGATTGGAGGCAAAAATTCTGGAAGCGATGCGCCAAACAATGACGACGGCTTGAAACCCTTAACACCTGCATGAAAACCAGTTGCTTACGGGCGCAGTGGTGCGCCAGTCGGCTGGCTTGGCAGTGTGTGGTACTGCCCGTGGGCTATCCCCCGAACGAGCCGAGAAGTGAATCAGAGAAAGTAGACCCGGTGGCCGTCGTCCTCGTAGGTGTCGAATTTGTTCGTACTTGATGAACTTAAGGATGTGAACGACGAGGTTGTACGCTGAGGTACCTGTGTGGTGCTAGTACCACCAGTAAGGAACGAGGACGCAACACTCATGAAGGTGGTCGTGGGTAAGCCTGTTGACTTGTACCGGGTTTTGTGGCTGCGATTGGGTCTGAGATATGCCACTCGCAAGCTCGAATAGCGTTGGCGCGCAGGGAAGCGGTGGAGATTGGAGGCTTGGGCACGACAAATGGATTGCGTGAGCCTGTTGGTGAGGTTTGAGGAGCTGCTGGGGCAGGGATAAAGCGTTCCTATGCGTAAGAAGTGTCGAGGATAAAGTGACACCCGTATGGAATACATACCGTCTTATTCCTTGACGGGACGGTGACGGAGGTAGCCGTGACCATATATATCACCCGTAAACTATACGGTCGTAACCATACACGGTTAGAACGTCCTAAACACGAGAAACTAAGGTGCGATGAAAGCGAGCAGCCAGCTCTACTTCCATTTGCTCTTTGCCCTCGGGACTTGACCACCAACTTCCTTCCTCGAGGTTAAAGCCACCCGGATCAAGATTGATATCTGGATCGAACCGTCTCAAATGAAAAGGCATAGCTGTGGCTTTCATGCAAGCGAGTACGCATTGACGATAGTGATCACGCAGTAAGTGATCGGAGGGACGGAAATGTTCTTCGACGTCAGCAACATAAAATTGTCGCCCATCCGGCGTGGCATTAGGATTGCTAGCGCCGAAGTCAGTGATTCGGTATTCGTCCTGGACGAAGAAATCAATGAATAGGTAGACCGCTGATATGCAAAGCACACATCGGGATTGACACCAATTTGATAATCATCAAATAGTTTATGCTCTGTGGCAAGACAAAGAAACCCTTGCTGAATTGAGTTCATCTTGTCATTTTCGGGAACAAGGGGGTCGGCTATGAAACGTTGCATATCCCTTCGATTCCACTACAAATTTATTGTGAAATACGTAAACACTTCTGCCAGTGGGGGTATGACCTACCTCGTCAGTCTGGCCCAAAGGAAAAATATGAGCAACTTCAAAGCCGGTGAAATTGTTGCCAAAAACCTCTCTCCCTGTAACGCAACACCGACGGTCGCGATTTCTGATGCGTGTCGCGAAATTCGTCGACTGCGATCCAGGTCAGGAGAAAGAAAGGTGAATGATTACGTGACATACGTGTGGTGTATAATTGATCGAGTACTCTCGCCGGAGTGGCATATCTAGAGCAAATCCCACAAAGACAAATCACCACCTGTGCAAAAACTGTTAAAGGCTACAAGAGGACAATGGGTTAGTTCTCACCCTCACTAAGAACATAGGTGCCAATTTCCAACATATCCAGACTATTTGGATTAAGTGGCGCGCCTTGTTGATTCAAGTTCTGTTCACTTTCGCATCGAAATAATCTCATCGAATCGGGTCCAGCAATACATGCGTGAATCCATTGGTAAAACGTTGCGATGGTAATCCGACCAAACTGCCAGCAACCTATGTGCAAGGACATTGTTAATTCGTGTCACAAAACGATATGGATGCAAATCACCTGCGATTTCGGACCTTGTGCGGCCGTC
>QFEZ01000377.1:0-17273 GCA_003316425.1 Russula lepida | reverse complement strand
CCAGACTGCACCCCTCCAGCCTGTTCCTTCATTGCTGCAGTGCAGGCTCAAGATAGTTTTTAGAAAGCAGCCACCCCAAACTGATAAGGGGGAGAATGAAGACATGGAGATGGCAGTGGCTGAGGAGGCCAAAGTAAGCACTGTGTTTGCTGTTTTTTTCAACTAATTTATGACATTTGAAAGGGTTCTCAAAGCCATAGGAGGCCAAGGGCCTCCAAGGGAGCTGCTGCCATGAGAAAGTGGAAGGGCTCATTGGCAGCACCTCATGGGGCTGCAAAGTGCTGCACCCAGTCAAAGCAAGATTCCAATCCTGCCAAACAAGGTTCAGGGGCCAACCGAGTTGAGCAGGGTTCAGAAGAGGAAGTTTTAATTTGGGTATGTCACTGTACACTCAAATGGCAATGCAATAGAGCTGATGGGCAATGGCAGTGCAATTGGTGCATTGAGGTGGATACAGATTGTGACCTCCCAGAGTTTGGCCCATGCTTACAATACAAGGGCAGGAAGCTGAGGTGCAGCATGATGCCCTCAAACCCCAAGACTGGAAGGGTGGATTGCCATGCTTATTCAAAAGAGCAGATCTGAGAGTTCCACCTTAAGCAAGCAAAGGAGTCCCACACAAAAGTCAAAAGAGGAAAGCAACATGCCCACAATTCCCCTGAGGCAGGCAAACCAGATGGCTCAGGGCTGGCCCAGTCCCCATCGCTCTTGGCACCACTTGCAGACCTTGGGACATTGATGTTGGATAGCAGTGGGTCATCTGCCACTGATACCCCTGCTGACAGCCCTGCTGCCCTGCCCCAGCTGCTACCTTTGCCCAAGTGCCCTGCACCAACATCTCCCTCAGCCCCCAACACTTGCGGCACCCCCAATCCTTTAGCAGGTAAGTCCTTCCAAGCCCTTTTTGGCAGCCATAGCTCACCATTTGATGGATCTTGTCATTGAAGTGCTGCCCAGGTCAAGCTCACTCAAGGCTGTGCATCCATAGCCCTTATGCTCCTATAGTGACACATTACCAGCAAGTGATGATGGCAGCAACACTGCCAGGATTGCTGCACTGGAGAGGAGGCAGGACAAGCTGGAGGGTTGGCAGGACAAGGTGGAAAAACACCTGTGCAAGTTTGATAGCAGGCTTAAGAAGCTGAATGCATAGATAGCCCAGAATATACTGTCTTTGCACCTTTTTTCACCCAATTCACAGCATAGTAAAACAAGTCATCAGGAAAATGGAAATTTCCTTAAACTGCTTAAAGTTGGCTTAAGTTACTTTAAATGGTCTTAAAAAGTGTGAACCTACTTAAATTGTGTTTAAGAAGAATTTAAGGAGGTATTAAGTACTATAAGGGTGCAATAAGACATTAAGAAAATTTCCATTTTCCTGATGAAGCAAGCAATATCACACAAGATAGGTATATTATTGTTGTCAAGTTGAATGAAAGGCAGCATTGAACACAGGGGCAATGCAAGGCTATATACCAGCAACCCAATCTTGAAGATATATGCTTGAATTACTGGCCCTATATAGGCTCTAGCAGCACAATTGCATTCTGGTCAACATGGGAGCAGTGCTGTCTGGAGTGTTCACTTCATGGGGAAAAGTGCCTTTGGCAATTGCTTACCTCTCTTTAGTGGCCTTTGTCTGGGGTCAGTGCTGTTTTGACCACCACATGCTGAAAGCTGTGCCATCTGCTTGGCAGTCAACTTTCTGGCACTTGCTTGAAGGGGAACTATCAGCAGCACCCCCATTTTTTTGGCAGCTGCAATGCCTGCCCCCCTGAGTTTCTGGCCTAGCACCCTGTGAGGCTAGTGGCAACCACTCGTGAGGAGGGCTAACCAAGGCTGCTAGCAGCTATTCAACTTCATCAGCAGTGCCAAGCAGGCCAGGTCACAGCTGCTCATCTTCATCAGCAGCCCTAGGTGAGCCAGGTGGGAGCTGCTCACCCCCATTGGCAGAGCTAGGCAGGCCTGGCAGTAACTGTTGGGGCTCATGGGCATCACCTTGTGCCTGGAGGTGCTGAAGTTCAAGGCTAAATGAGATGATCAAAGCTGCTTGCCTTCTCATTAGGTGACATCTTTGGCCCAGTAGAGCTATACCTACTAGGGCTGTGTGCTATAACCATAAAGTACGGCCATACACTGTACCATACTAAGTGCCATAACCATACTGTCAGGCCCAGATTTTGCTTAAGAAACAGCTGTACAAATATGGGCTGTGCACTGAATCAGCTGTACAAATACGGGTGAAAATGGCCATTAATGGCCGTAAGAACCACGTGATGAAACCCTGAGACAGCAGTGTTCATTTATTGCAGTGTTTGTTTATTGCCCCTTGCTCATCATCACCCCACCCCTTACCCATCATCACCCCTCACAAATTGCAGCATCACTTTGCCCCAAGACCCACAATTATTCCACACATGTCCACTTTGAGCTGATCTGACTTGTCATCAGTCTGTCTTGACTCTCAAAATAGATGTATTGTTGCCCCTCACTACCCCTCTCCATGCCCATTGGCATCAAGTGCTAGTGCTTCATCGTCATTGCTGGGACCATCTCCCTTCTCAATGTCCCACACAACCACCAACTCAGGACAGTCCTGATGTGCAGGTCATCATGCATGTTCTTCGCTCTCTACTGCTATGATCTCTCTGATCACTTGACCCCACCTCCACCTTCCCTGAGTTCCCCCTACTTTTCTCCATCAATATTGGTCTCCTCCCTTCCCATCACCCTAATGGCTGCTGTTACTGGCCCTCTCCCTCCAAGACACCCTTCACCCTTCCACAAGGCCCAGAAATTTCTAGGTCCTCAGCCACTGCTACAGCCCACATCCCCCAACCCCACCCACAGCTGGACCACTTTATTGCATACACCCTTCACCACATGCGACTGCATGCATCCATGACACTCACTGTGCTATATCCATTTTCAGAGACCCTCAAGGTGTGGGACTAGTGGAGTGCCCGCTAATCACCCAGCACATGTGTGCCTTGCATTATCTAGGTTTGTCCTCTGATGTTTCTTTTTTCCCTTATCTCACTCATTGTGTGTTCTCTTTTCCTGTCCTTTCTCTCCCATGAACCACACCTATGTCCAGTCAAACTGCAGGCAACAGGTTCTAGCCATCACCACCAGAGATCTGCCCACTCTTGTGTCCAATGTCTACATTTACTGTCATCTCTCAGCCATCGGGTCTTGGTCATGCCATCAGGCCCATCAGGCCCATCTGCAGCCATCAGTTGCTTGAAATCACCAATCACCAGATAGAGACTGTTAATGCAATCACCATCCATTTAGACAGAGAATGTGGCCTGCCAATGGCTGGCCACATTTGACCATTTATATGCCTTGAACATTGGTTATAGTAAGTGAGAATCGTTTTATCTCATTTGTGGTTATATTTTGACTACATTATCATTTAGTTCACTGATTACCCCTTGTAGAGTGTGGCCTTAGGTCTTGCATACTGCATGTAGGTACTGAGTCGAATAAAAACACCCTTGTTACAGTGGAATATATGTGCCTATTCGCCCCATCATATCTTTTGTGTGCTGCATGCTTTGTCTACCCCTTTTGATCCCCCTCTCAGACACTCCTGTGCACTCAGTACCCTTGCTCACACCATCCCTGTGGCTCCACCCTCCATGCAAGACTCATCTAAGCCAGACTCATCTAAGCTGGTATCACCGAGCAACTTTCTCTGGTATAACAGCAAAGGTGATGACAAGCCTATGGAACCCTCTTTGCCTATCAAGATGAAAGAGAGTGGTGGTCAGGTCCGACAGGATGCAAAGTCAGGTATGTTCTCAGTTGCACATTATGTGTACTCAGTGATTGTTGATCTCTAACAACAGGCCTTGGTCATAGTAGGCGCAATGGACAGGGAGGGAAGATGGCCGAAGCACTGGTGTATGAAAAGGCTGACAACAATGGGAACCCCATCAGATGGTTCACAACCCTTACAGCACATCCATGTCAAAAATCTCGCCATACTAAGAAGCAATGCGTCGACACAACAGATGTAGCAGCTTTATCAGATGAAGAGGATCATGACTACCAGGACACTAAACCTGCAGAATCTGAGAGCACATCACCCTCGGAAAGTGACAGTCTATGTAATGCTGAGGCATGTTCCCTTCATCATGATATTGTTTCCTTTCTGACATGTTCTACGTACTTGTGCTACATACTGACTTATATTTTGAAATCTGAGTATTATTCCAGGCCATAATACCATAATACGGCCATATTTTTACCATACCATACCATATAGAACATTTCTGTTTATCACTACAGTATGGGTCTAGTATAGGTCATTGCCATAGTGACCTGTAAAATTACGGCCATAAGCTGTTACAGTATGGTGCACAGCCCTAATACCTACTCCACCTATCCTTAGCCAATGCTTCATCAGCATGGCTTGCTTGTTGCTGCACAGGCACATTAGCAGCTGAACTAGGCTGGAAAGCCCCTTGGCAGTTTTCAGGAGGATAAAGTAAAGGCTACAGGATCAGAGGGGTTAGCACCTGCTGTCACAATGTTTCTAGAGCCACTCACCCTACTGGGATTCTTGGCAGCATTGCTGAGGCTTTGGCAGGGATGATACCACCCAGTCAAACCAGTGCTACCCCTATCCCCTTGCAATGGTCCATCTCCTGGTGCCTGGTTGCCATCATCGTCCTGTGGATCCTCTTCAGCTTCTTTTCCAGGTTCCATATCAGCACTTGCATCATTTTCTTCAGAGGCACACTTATTTTGCCAGATGGCCTTGGCCACCTTGCTGAAGCAGAATGGAACCTTGCCAGCAGCTTGCCTCTGAGACCAGTGCTCAAGGATGGCATTGATGTCCTTCTGGTGAAGGTGATAATACTGCTTGAGAGTTACCTGCTTGGGCAAATACTTTGATTTGATGTATTTGCCTTGAGACCTTTGAATTTTGGCCCACAGAACTCTTGCTTTTCCATCACCAATGGAGATATCTAAAAATTGGTGAGTGACTGAATTGGCAACAAGTATTGGCAGGTCACAAACCATATATGTTGGTGACAAACCTGCCAATTAGGTGCTTCCTGGATTGAAGCATGCAGCCATTAATGTCTTCAAGACTTGGCAGCCTTGAGTACCCATGCTTGCCCCTTTTTAACTTAATTTCTGGGGCCTTTTCTTTTTTTGGGAGTTCATTATCATTGTGGTCAGTCATTGTGAACCCTAAAATGCTGGCAAATCAGCACATTTTCCTTGAGGCAGAATAAACTCCCACCAAGGCTCTTGGCACCTCATTTTGAGAAATCCTCCACCATTCAGTAATGCCTCCAGTTTTTATGGCTGTCCTTGAAAGATGTTCCCCTAGTTTTGCCATTGTAATTGAAGCTATTTGAGGTTGTGAGAAGCATGCATGAATAGATGCTTATGCTTACAGTGTCATTGAAGGATCCCCTTGCTCATCAACAAATGCCATGAGGACAACAATGCACATTCCAAACTGGCTATATGCCAAAGATGTAAACTCCTTGATGGCTGTGGGTCCATGCTAGGCCATTATGCTAGTGCAGAGAAATCAGCTGCCAATTCTAATCTGCTAGAATCATTGCCACATGCATACCCCTGCTGCATCTCTGGAGGTGGTTTTCCCTCTGACCATTTCTTTGCCATTCCCTTGTAACTTTGGTGCTAGTTGTCCATCAACTCCTTTTCAACCTGACTGCAAGCTCTAGTGTAGTTGCAGATGTAGCCCTTGGATCCTGGCAAGTCTTGGGAAAGCTTGATGGCCAACTTGTTTATTTTGCTGTGGTGCATGGCTGTCAAAACATTGAAATACAACCATTTTCAGGGTTTGAGCAAGGATTTCTTCCATCCCTTTTTAACTTTGCCATAGAGGTGCTCACAAATAAGCTAGAAAGGTCTGAGAATCAAATGGCCCAATTGGCTGATGGGTCACATACACTTGTCACTGCACTCCTATCAAATTCTATGCCCCTTGCCCATATGCCCTTGATGTGGCTGGCAGCCTCTTTGATTATTTTCTCCTGACCACTTGTTTTGGCAGCCTAGAACTTGGGCACTAATCTTTCCAGCATGCTAGTGTGCATGTTTGTCAGTGCAATTTCTTGGCTAGATATGCATTGCAGGATTAATTATGGTGCTCAAAAAAGCATATAGCAATGTATATAGCATGTGCACCTTTCATCAACCATCTGGCTTCAAATCCTTGGAGCAGATTTATTCATCACTGATTTGACCTTTCCATAAAGGTGCTGGCAAATAAGCTAGAAATATTTGAGAGCAGCCCAATGCTGCTGATGGTACACATACAGTTTTCATGGCAACTGTATTGAATTTGACACCTTGAGGGCTTGCACTCTTAAAACTGCCAAGAAATTCTTGGACTATTTCCTCCTGATTTTTATAGTTGGCAGCTACAAACTCCATCAGGAAAATGGAAATTTCCTTAAATTGCTTAAAGTTGGCTTAAGTTACTTAAAACAGTCTTAAAAAGTGTAAACCTACTTAAACTGTGTTTAAGGAAATTATAAGGAGGTATTAAGTACTATAAGGATGCAATAAGACATTAAGGAAATTTCCATTTTTCTGATGACCCATCAACATGCCCATTTAACACACCAATTTGATTGCCCATCAATGCCACTCCCAGCCTAGATATGCTTGCATTTTAACCAATGGGATTTAGTGAGCAACTAGCATACACACCTAGCCTTATATAGGTCTAGGTCATCAGATATCACAGACTCATAGCCTGAAGATAAAATGGGGCTGTCCAGCAGCAATTTGAATTCAAAGTTGGAGGAGTCATCCCTTGACCACACAGGCCCATTAACAAAGCACAGCTGTGCCATCCTGCTTCTGGTAGCAATCTAGGGGGATTAGGGAAAAAAATAGATTTGAGGACAAGTGCCAAAGGCAGGTTGGCACATTGAGAGCTGAGGGGAGGGTTTTGCTTGCTTTTCACATGCCAGTTGGTTCTTCAGAAGCCTGCCTTTATCAATTGGTATCCTGCATTTGTTTGATCAGTAGCATGGGCTCATTTATTGGCAGCCAGAGTTGCTGAGCACTTGCACATTTCAGCACCTTCTTTCACTTCCACCAATCCCACAGATGCTTAGAAAATGCAGACTAGCCATGTATCTCAAACTCTTGCATTGACTCCTCTGAGCATTTCACATCTCTGTGCAAAATACCTCAGAGCCCAATTCTGAAATAGGCTAAATGCACACTCCTCTAGCACCTTTGTGATGCTGCTAGCTCAGCCCCTGATGCTTCTGGTAGCTCTAGCATCAGAGCTGAACATAATCACAGCCACCCTTGAGTGTGCATTATTCAACTGCAGTTAGTAGAATAAAGGATATGCATTAACCCGCTAATAAGTTATTGACAGAAGTGATGGGGTGGGACATAGGGAAAATCATGGGTTATGTAACCCACATGGGTCACAGGTATGGGTGGGTGCGGGTGTGGGTATGGGTCAGAAATTTCCCACCCACAAGAAACCCTTACCCATGGGATGGGTTGGCACGGGCTGTCCAGGTATTTTTTTCATTGTCGCTGACCTCCATGCTGCCTCCAAGCTCGGACCCATTCTGACATCTGCAGGTCCCTGTTGCCTTCAATTTTCAACCATTGCAAGTCTCCATCCAGGCAGTCCAGACCACATAGACTTAGTTTAGTGAGCCCTGCTTCCAGTTATGCAGCGATTTCACACATTTGAACACTCATTGAACAGTGACCATTCTCACTCAGTAGTCACAATTTGCCATCACCTAGTCAATGTCCTCAACAACTACAACTGCCCCTCACCACCTTGTGGTTTTGAAATGTTGGCCACACTTCATGCTCTGCCAGCTCAGGCCTCAGCTGCCTCAATCCTTGTATTCCCATCAGCAACAATACAACACAATGTGAGTAGCTCCATGCATATTTTCATTTCTACCTTAGTTTGTGGTCGCTTTCACAGTATGTCTCATTTCTCTGATCTCAAAATCTCACTTTCATTCATGATATTCATTTGTACTGTAGCTTGACTTGACCTCCATTCACTGTATGCATGTCACATGCCATGTGATGCCCAAGTGACCATATGCCCATGGTGACATGTCTTTGCTTTTTTTCACTTCCTAGTTTCCCCTGCTCGCTCATTTCACTGGCTGGTAATCATATACAAGCATTTGTGAGTCCGCAGGCATCTGAACTAATGTGGTGATGCCTCACCATCCTGCTGGTAGGTTCACTCATATCCATACTCATACCAACCTCACTGCTCTTGCATCGCAATGGTGATGCAGGTCTCTCTGGATGTCACATGTACATATTGCTTCAAATCATCGTTTTGCATGTCTGGTTTCACACCAACCAGGATCTGGAGCATATGCAACATTGTCAACATCTAACTTTGTCTGACAAAGGGAGTATGTCTGCAAAGTGCAGTGAGCCATCATACCCACTTCAATGCTTACTCACTATCACCAAGAAATGGAGCCAGCAGCATCCATCACACAAGTATCATCTGCCATCTCAGATGATGATTTTGACTCAGGCATGGGGACATTGAGGAGATGCAAGACTGAGCACCAAGTCATCATGCATATCTCTCATCCTGTCGAGTGCTGACCCCCTCTCTTTTCTAGATGCTCTCCTTCAGACTCACCACCAGTGCATACTGTCATGCTACACTGCTCCCCACGACCCCTCATTGTTCATGTCTGGATTGCAGAAGCACATTGCTCACCTTGCATGGCATGGCATGAACACATTCCTGCTCCTATGTGCAGAACTGCCTAAGGCTCATGGGCATGTCATTTGCAGGGAATGCCATGTGGACAACAGAGACACTACATCTGCACCCTGCACAAAGTCGTTGACGAATCCAATATTGTCCTATCTGTGCTTGATGCACATGATCCAGCTGGGTGTCATTGCCAGCTGGTAGAGGAGGAGATACACAGATGCAAAGTGGAGGGCAAGTGTCATAAAATCGGTGTGTAAGCCTGATTCTTTTCCTTCTTCATCTTGTTGCTTATTTACAATAGCCCTTACTGCCTATCATCACCAATGTTTCCACCTTCCTTGCTTGTATCACAGCCCACTTGTCATCTTCAGGGCACACCCCTCTCACTCTTCAGTTCAGCACCCCTCTCATCTCATTTTCACTGGAGCAGCAAACCGATATCAAATATGAGGTGAACACCATCCACATCAGTGGTGTCGTGTTGGAAAGGTGCCACCTTCTGACTTGTAGTATTAGTTTCACTCTTTTTTTAATTCAATACACATACTTTTTACACTACACAACTGCCTGAATGTGTGAACAAGTCAGAGCAATGAAATGAATACATAAACCTACGGGACCCATGGCCATACCCATCAAAACCCACACCCATAGGCATGGGTACAGGTATTTGCAGGTACAGGCATGGGTTGGGCAAAAAAACCCCAGGGTGGCCCATAATTTTTACTAGTGGGATGCCATGCATTATGCAGAAAGGCTGCCAAAAAAACCTTTAAAGCCAGGAACCAAGGCATCAAACAAAAAGGAAGCCTCCCTAAGGTGGCAATATCTGCTGCTGAATGGGGTTACTGCCTCAATGCCATGCATTATTGTTGACATGCAGGGCATTATTTTAGCCTGGCACCTTCCAGGAATCTTGGCAGATTCTAGACAGGTGGGTTTATTTTCCCTGCCCAATCTTAGTGGGTAACCTGATGCCTCTTAGAATGCAATGCTGGCAGTGTGAGAAAAGCTGCTTTTATTGCTAAAAATGTCAGAACATGGTGGTACTTGGTGTGAAGACTTGAAAATGTTTCACTCAGAAGAGGGCCCTCAGGGTTAGTGTTGCCACAGTCCAGCCCAAAAAGGAGATTTTGAATTGGGACTTGCCATATATGGTCAATAAAAAATGGACCACAGCAACACTACTCAGGGTTTGGTAAATTTATCACCTGCATGGTTTCAACAGGGCCATGATGTGAGCACTTTAGAAAATAGAATTCATTTCTTGGCAGCTAATTCTGAATCAGGCAATGGTGCAATATTGCCCACAGGGTTTGGCAAATTTCAGTTTGCCTGCTGCATTGGACTGGCTAGATGCCATCTCAGAATCCAATGCAATTCTGAGTGCAATTCTGGCAGTAATTCACCCTCAGCTTTATGATGCAGGCTGGGAGGCCAACAAGTGCCTCAGAGATGCTCCCAAGATAAGGCCTTAGGATATCCTTTGCTAATGGGCATTCGTTTTCAGCAGTATTTCCATTATTTCTAACTGTACCACTCTGCCACACTGAGATTTAAACTCAAGATTCAATTGGTATGAGATGCTGGTGGTGTTAGAAAGCTACCAAAATTGCAATTTGGAGCTACCAGGCCTTGGGATCTCTCTGGAGTATGGCCCTGGCATGGTGGTGGGCATATTAGGAAACATGCTAGAGCATGAAGTGTCCAATTTTACATCAGGAAAATGGAAATTTCCTTAATGTCTTATTGTATCCTTATAGTACTTAATACCTCCTTAAAATATTCTTAAACATAGTTTAAGTAGGTTCACGCTTTTTAAGACCATTTTAAGTAGCTTAAGCCAGCTTTAAGCAGTTTAAGGAAATTTCTATTTTCCTGATGACTAAAGGGAATAGAGTATACTATGCATATGTCATGAGGAACAACATGCATGAATGGGCAAATGTGCCAGTGGGCGATTGGATGTATGCTAGATATTATGAGTAGCATAAAATGTTTCAATGAAGCAATATTTAAAGCAATGTTACAAAAGCTGAAGGCGCTGCATATACAGTGAGCTCCAAAAGCATTGCAATGTTTTGCAGTTTTGGATTATCTGTAGTGTGGTGCTTTACAGCATGGAAATCCCACTTAGCATTGCAGACACAAAAGTAAAGTACTCCTTCTTGGCTTTCAAATGAGCCCTATTTCATATATTTTGAATCAGTGGTTGTGGAGATATGCCCTCTTCAAAATGGAGATATCATTGCAATGCTTTTGGAGCTTTTGACATAGAACATAAAATCACAGTGAGATCAGGCAATAGCTGGCTATAATTTTGACCATTATTATCACACAATTCCCCTCTTTTGCTCAAAAAGCACTACTCTCTTTTTGAGCAAAGGAGGGGGATTGTGTGATAATAATGGTCAAAATTATAGCCAGCTATTGCCTGATCTCACTGTGATTTTATGTTCTATGTCAAAAGCTCCAAAAGCATTGCAATGATATCTCCATTTTGAAGAGGGCATATCTCCAAAACCACTAATTCAAAATATATGAAATAGGGCTCATTTGAAAGCCAAGAAGGAGTACTATACATTGTTTCTGCAATGCTAAGTGGGATTTCCATGCTGTGAAGCACCACACTACAGATAATCCAAAACTGCAAAATATTGCAATGCTTTTGGAGCTCACTGTATGTGACCCCAATCCTGCATGCTATTTCCTTGCTCCAACATCTTTGCAGAGTTAATTTGAGAAAATTTTGCCAAATGTATGGCTAGTGATTCCAAAATCCTTCTACAAGCTCTTATTTTCACCCATGCAAAAAGATATCAATTATCAAATCATGATGTGTCAGTGCTAGCAATGTTTCAAGGGCCAGACAACAGAGGGGAAGGAAAATAATATGGTGCATGCAAAGTAGATGACATTTTCATTCCTGTTGCCCACTGCTACTAGTAGCATAAATACATAACTAAAAGTGCACTGGCTTGTAAAATTTGAGCTATAGGTTGCTCATCATGTGCTGCTGGTCTTAATGCTTCAAAGCTGCTGACAGCACCTTGCACCACATGAGGCCTTGAGGCACTGCCTATCCCAATCAGTCAATTTTTTCAACACAATGCCTGGCCTTTCATAACCAATCCAATTTTCCATGCCATGAAGCAGGCCCATTGATGCTATAAAGGCAGCAAATCTCTACAGGAAAAAATTGAAAGCTAAAGGTGATAGAATGGGAGACCCAGGTGCACTCTCAGGGAATTAGAGACATCCCAGTAGAAGTAAGTGGCATGGCAAGTCAACCAGAGCCAAGAAAAAAGGCCAGTAGACAACCAAGAGCAGAGAAAAATAATACACTACAGGGAGAAACTGCTGCCCAGCCCATGGAAGTTGATGAGGCATTCTGGGTGGAGGAGCCTGCAATGCCTGCTAGCAAAAAGAGGGTAAGGCAGCCAACATGCCCTTCCCTTGTGAGCCTCACATGCATCCCAGACCCAGCACACCTACATTGAAGAATTTATCCCCAAGATCAACACTTATTTACAGTGCCTCCTCAATTCTGAGGGTGTTCCAGTGACAACTATATGCCAGAGCTGCAGGTCTGCTCCATTTGAGTGGAGGTGCTCTGATTGCTTTCCTGCACTTGTACTCTGTAAGGAGTGCTGCTAAAACTTGCACAAGCTACTTCCTTTTCACAGAGTTCAAAAATGGATGGGAAAATACTTTGCACCATCATGGTTGTGGGAGGTTGGGGTGCATTTTCAATTTGGGCACTCTGGGGATCCATGCCCAAATCAAATTGTGCACCATAAAACCTTTTATGCTCTAAATCCCATTTAAAAATGGAGTTACAGGTGGATTTTGACTATGAGGAAGAATGCAAGGGCAGCAGTGCCAATATGCTAGCAGATGGACATTTGGTAGCTGTTGACCAGGGTGCATTTCAACTTGGCTTCAGCAGCTCAAAACCTGGACAAAATGACAAAGAAAAAAACCCAGTAATCATTATCATTGATAGATCTGGCATCCACAAGATTGGTGTCAGGTGGTGTTGCTGCCCCAATGCTGCCAAGCATAACATGCAGTTGATGGAGATGATACTCTTTCCAGCCACCTTTTGAAACCCTAAGACAGCATTTACATTTTGGGTGCTAGAGGAATTTTACCTAGACAATCTTGAGTGCAAGACAACCCCAAGCCAGTTTATTAGCTGCTTAAGGCCCAGTTTAGCAAGGGGCTACCTGCAGTAGCCAGGACTTCAGGGTTCCCTGGCAGTGACTGGGAGTGACTTGTGTGACAGGGTTGTCCCAGGTGACATGACATAATATGTTTTTTTTTGGTGTTTGCAATAGTCACATGCATGGTGCACAGGTGGGATTGGGTTACTTGGGTCTTGGGAGTTCTTGGGGAGAAAAAGTTTTTGCAGGGAAAATTTTTTTTTAGAAGTCAGCTTTTGACATCCCCTGTCATCATCATCAACATTTATTTCACTGCCATGTCTGATCAGCAGAGCCAACAGGATAACTAGCCAGAACTGCAGCTATCTAATTGGCATGTGGCACAGCAACCTGATGGGCATGTGGTACTGTCACCACATGCTCATGCCACTCTTCAAGTTGCAGAGGTTGCCATCCAGCTTGCAGACCTTGTCTTGGCAAGATACATTGCCCAACACAATCTCTGCACTCCCTATCACACATCTGCCCTCTCTAGAGCACACTAG
Organism: Russula lepida; assembly: GCA_003316425.1. Taxonomy (NCBI): domain Eukaryota; kingdom Fungi; phylum Basidiomycota; class Agaricomycetes; order Russulales; family Russulaceae; genus Russula; species Russula lepida. The sequence goes on along the minus strand of QFEZ01000377.1, from coordinate 3,822 downwards.
GTACATGAGTTACTCACTGGGCATCCAGAACATATTTGGAATGAGCTTGGTATATATTGGAGTACATTTACTCTCCTCATCAAAGCCCTTCAAACACTTGGTCTCCAGTCATCATGCTATGCTTTAATCAAAGAACAACTCGCAATATTCCTTTACACCGTGGTCACAGGGCTGTCTTGCAGTCATGTCAGAGAGCATTTTCAGTGGTCAACAGCCACAATTACCAAGTGAGTTTTAACGACATCTTTTAATCATCTCTAATGAGTATCTAGGTATTTTAAACACATTTTACAGGCATTTGTGACACCCCCCTTCTACACAACATATGTATGGCTCCCTAATGCCAATTTGCCCACCCCTCCTGAAATCCAAAACTCATCCAAGTTCTATCCATTTTTCAATAGTGCTTTGGGTGCTATCAATGGTACCCACATCCACTGCACATCATCTGCCGCAGACCAAGAGATATCAAGGAACTGCAAGGGTGTGCTCATGCAAAATTGCCTTGCTGCATGTTCCTTTGATCTTCGCTTCACATATTTTTTGTCTGGTTGGGAGGGATCTGCAGCTGACTCTACAGTTTTTAATGACACCTGTCAAGTTGATTTCTACATCCCAAGAGGGAGGTATTACCTTGCAGATGCTGGCTTTGCCTCATCAGATGTGCTGCTCATCCCTTATTAAAATGTGCAGTACCATTTATCTGAATGGGATCATGCCAAGGACCCACAAGTGGTTTATCTTTTTATCAAGTCTCTGACTGACACTCTTCCAAGTCCACACAACCCCAAGGAGTTATTCAATTTGCATCATGCATTGGCTCACAATGTCATTGAGCGGATCTTTGGGGTTCTCAAGTGGTGTTTTTGAATCCTTCTGATTCCACTGGAGTACAGCATGCATACTCAGGTCCTCATTCCACCTGCACTTGTAGTGCTCCACAACTTTATCTGCCAATATGATCCCCAGGAGATTCGCTTATACAATGATCAAGTACTTGAGCTCAAAATGGGCCTTCACCCTGCATCTGCTGGGGAATTGAGAATAGATGTGGTGAGGCCAAATGAAGTGACTCGAGCCAACAAGAGGCAAGATAAGATCACAGATAATATGGGGGAGCAGTATCAGTCTTACCTTGAGAATTGCACATAGCACACTACACACTGTGAGTAGTAGTCAATCTTACATTACATCCTGGCAATCAGAGGGATAGAGTATATGGCATGGTTTTACAACAACAAGTTGGTGCTTGTTGACACATTATTAGCATCGCTCTCCAGTTTATGATTAACCCAAAGGCGCATCACCTCCTCATCACCACCTGGATTGACACCCTCAATGACTGAAAGGTAATACCTTGCCCTCTTCTCACTCACCTGGAGTTTCTGGATCATTTTGAAGACCTGCATCTTCATCAGCCATCCATCATTATGTTCATTGGCTTCTGGAATAAACTCGTTGAAGTGCATGGTCGCTCACTTCTGAGGTGAAAGTGGAAGAGCAGAAGTAGATGACAGTAGCAACATTGGTGGCAGTGGCAGTGGCAGCAGTGGCAGCAACAGTGAAGGGGAAGAGCAGCTTTTCCTGAGGTCAGAGATGTACCCATGGACCTCGCCCATCATCACCTTGAGCTCACCCATTCCTGAACTGCTTGTGGTTCTGCTTCTCTTGGATAAGCTGGGTTCCAAGGCAATAAAGTCAAATATTTGCTTCTGCTTGAGGGAACTGGAGGCAGAAGCCAATGGATGGTCATACTGAGTTGAAGATGACGATGGACCTGCACTGGTGGGGATAGATGCTTCCATGGGTAACTGCAAGGCAAAATGTGCATTTCCACCTTTTGGCTTTGAAGAAATCAGGTAATCCATTGCTTCACAGTGGGGCCAGCCTTTCTTCACAAATGGCTTATAATGTACATTGCTCTAACAATAATCAGATGTCATCAAAAGAGTAAAAGTAGTTACACACATTGACCAACAAATGCCATGCCGGATCCGTTTCATTCACACCCACTCCACCCTCATCAGTCCATGAAAAACCTGACTTTGCCTTCAGCAAGTTGATAGTTGCATGGGTGCTCTTAAACTAGATACCAGTCAGGAAACAAATAAAACATGTACAAAAAAATACTTACCTTCCTCCACTTGTTCTTGCATGAGTCCCCGTTCTTCTCAACTCCTTTTTTACGTAGATGTTGGATTTTTTTGGCTGCACTTTGGAAAACAGGGGCCTTGAACATATCACCTGGGGTCATTTCACCCTTGTTCTTGCTCTCTCTGAGGAACCAGAGGAGCTCAACCTCCTTGTTGAGAGTCCAATATACTCTGGATAGATTCTGATCATCATCAGAAGAACCATGGCTATTTGATGAGCAGGAGCAAGTCTGCATGTGGTGGCAGTGGTGATGGTGGTGGTACAAAGCAAGAATATACCGAGATCGCCTGGAGACCTGAATAACCTAACCCCACCTGTGTACCATGCATGTGACTATTGCAAACACCAAAAAAAAACATATTATGTCATGTCACCTGGGACAACCCTGTCACACAAGTCACTCCTAGTCACTGCCAGGAAACCCCAAAGTCCTGGCTGCTGCAGGTAGCCCCTTGCTAAACTGGGCCTAAGGAGGTTGATGAGTGATGAGTTTCCAAATACTGTGCTAGTGGGCCAAGCCAGCATATCTGTGTGATAATAGATTGACCTGCCAATATTGGACCGATATTGGGAGCTGCTAAGGGTCAGCAGACTGTGGAGGGCTCTTATTACTCAAAAATGGTTTGGCTTCAGGTATGGTGAAAATGAAGATCAAAAGCCTGGTTTAATGGCTATATTCTGCACTTTGTGTGCACAGCCCAGAATCAACATCCCTGAAAATTGGAGAGAGTATGAAAATAGGTGTGTCTATAGGCATTGCCACTTGAAAGCTGCCAACAGCTTGTTTCAGCAAAAATCTTTTTATGCAAGGCTTTATGATGGATGGCAACTTCCAAGCAGAGCACAAGATGAGGAATCCTGAAAATGATGTTCCTCTTTCTGATAGAGCTGGATTTATGGTCAGCAAAATGCAGTACAAGTCCTATCTAAAGTTGGCAGTTGAGAGAAGACAGGTATAGACCATTTAGTCAAAAATAGTCACACTTCTGGTTCCCCCGACATGTACAAATGGTCATACAAGTGGGACTACCCGATGGCTGGCCGAACCAGCATATATGTGGTTCTGGCTGACCCAAAAAATGTTATATTCCCAAATTAATATAGTGTAGGTGTAAGGTGTACTTGACTAATACCACATGTGCAATCATATGTTCTATGCACATATGGTACCGGCTGACCATGCTGAACATGCCCAGTCAGCTGATGCCATATGTGTCATTATATATGCCTGGCTGCAGAAAATGGGCAGCCAGCCAATACCATATGTACGACCATACATGCTATGCACATATGGTACCAGCTGGCTGTGCTGAACACAGGCAGTTGGCCGGTACCATATGTGGGATTATACATGCCATGTGCATATGGTACCGGCCAGCTGTGCTGAACACAGGCAGTCGGCTGGTACCATATGTGGGATTATATATGCCTTGTGCATATGGTACCAGCTGGCTGTGCTGAACACAGGCAGTCAGCCGGTACCATATGTGGGATTATATATGCCATGTGCATATGGTACCGGCCGGCTATGCTGAACACAGGCAGTCGGCTGGTACCATATGTGGGATTATATATGCCATGTGCATATGGTACCAGCTGGCTGTGCTGAATACAGGCAGTCAGCCGGTACCATATGTATGACCATGCATGCTATATACATATGGTACC
>QFEZ01000376.1:0-10396 GCA_003316425.1 Russula lepida | reverse complement strand
CAAACGGAAATCAACGAGAACCAACCTTGAGATGCTTGTAAAACTCATCCAGGACTAGGCTCATGCTGTTCATGAGACTGTTCATGTAGGTCGGTTCACCATCATCGTCTGTCGTGCTTTGATGGGTTGCGAGTGCCTCCTGGAATACCTCGAAATCTTGCATCCACTCGAGAGCAAAGTCGTGCGGCTGGACATCGGTTTTGTTGAAGACGATTATAAACGGAAGTTTGGTCTTGTAGAGTATACTGAGGGTTGAACATGAGTCATGCTCGGAACAAGGTAAATGGGTAAAGTAGAGCATCTCCAAGGAAACACAGATCTGTGGGTGGCGAAGAGGGCCAGTGCCCCCCACAACGCATGCGACAAAAAATGGAGTGGCGATGACGACATACCTGCAAGCATAGAGCATATTCGACATGAACGTTGCAGGCGCGACAGTACGCGGTGTGTCCACAATGTAGGCGACCACAGTCGGGAGTGCAGATGCAACAGCATCTGTAATAATTGCACCAGACGCTGACCACGTAAAGATCTCGATCTGACCGGGTGTGTCGACGATCACATAACTAGACAGATGCAGTGCGAGCGTAAGAGTTGACCCTCGAAACAGATAACGAAATGACCGCGCACTCTACGTTCTCGGCGCGCTTTTCGACGAGGTCGAGAACTTGGTCAAACTTTGTCGTGAAAAGATTGAGGGAAGTGAGGATACCACCGTTGGGTCCTAGATTGTACCTTGTAGGGACGAGCTCAGCGAAGCGGGCAGAGTGGAACTGCGACTGCGCACTGCTTCATGACTTGGTGGTAGTCTACCGTGTCTCGGATGTCGATGTTGGGCTCATAAGAAATGTTCGTTACTGCGGGGTCAAGGTTGAGGATATACGGGGAAGCGGGGGAGGACAGGCCATGCAAATGAGCATTCAATCTCTGTACAAAAGTTGATTTTCCCGAGCCAGCCATTCCAATGGCGATGATGCAGACTGGTTTCTTGGCCGAGGCCGTGGAAGAGGAAGGCTCGGCCATGGGAGAGGGAAGGAGAGGAGAGTGACGGGCTGTGCCGAGAAATTGAGACTCCGAGAGCAGCGATAAAGGGGAGAAGAGGCACTCACCTGTCTCTGTTCTGTGCCATACAACGAGTATCCCGTCCCCCGCCCCGCCTTGCTATTCTGACCCCTCTGTCCTCTCTCTGTCCTCTCCATGGATGACGATATCCAGTTTCTTGGCATGGTATCCTCCGTTTCTTCCAGTAAACCCTCTTATCCACATCCTACTAACCCTTCAATGAACCCCCCCGCCTCGGGTGCGTCCATGGCTGTGCACGCTCATGACACCAACAGCCCTGTCCTGACATACCCTCTTATAGGGATAATGCTCGTCATTCCAAAGTCGGGCGATGAACCCACCCAGACTCTCAGATTCCTCAAATCTCGTTCTGCCGTCGTTCACATTGGTCGAGCCTCTTCCTCCCTCTCAGACACAGACAAGTCACCCGATACTATCCAGTTTCGTTGTCCCGTCATAAGCCGCCGACATGCAAAGCTCATGTTCTCGTCTGGGCATGTATGTCCTCTCATTCTTGTCACATTGGTTGTCATTATGGCTCATCCGCATATGCACAGGTGTATATCGTGGACTTGTATTCCCATCATGGCACCCATCTCCTTAGACGGGATGAGATTGTCTCTCGCCCTATTGTCCCCGATGTTCCGATCGCTCTCCAGGACGGCGATACTCTGACCTTTGGCAAGGCCGTTGGCAAAGAACCCCTCTCTGTTTCGCCAGTAACCGCCAACGTGATGCTCATTTACGACACTGAGGCTGTCCAGAGCCCTCAGATTTTGCAACCCGTTATTTCACTCGTTGACTCACCTACCCTCCCTGCAACCCCCATCAAGGGTAAGGAAGTCGAGACCCCAAAGACACCTAATGCCGGGCGCTACGGTCTCTTCGGCCCGCAGTCTTCCCCTTCCTTGCAGTCCTCTCGCGGATCTTCGGACGAGGATTTCTCCCCGAGTGACCCCGACGGCGAGGAAGAGGAAGAGGATGAAGACGAATACGACTATCTTGACCCGCCGGAGGAGTACTCTAGCGTGCCTTTTGGAGGTCATGGTCAAGCCCAGGGCACGAGCGCCTGTTACGCTTCTCTGCCCTCTCTTCATGGCCTCGGCCTGCTCGCCTCGCGCCATGTGATGCATCATGCCCCTCCTACACATATCCCCGTACACGCCTCGCACACGCCCTTGAACATGCACACCCAAATGCCTTCATCATCTCTAGCCACCGAGCGTAGGTCTTTCATCGACCCATGGTTGTTTGATTGCTCCCAGAGAGTTCCTGCTCAAGGTCCAGCGAACGTTGGCCTTGGAGCTGGCGCCGAGGAGTCCATGGACATTTCTCGTCCGGCCTCTCCGCCCGTCGTGAACACGATGCAGCACGTCCCCGAGGCGGTCATAGAAGAGGCCTTTGCTTCTGTCGCCCAGACGGAGACGCATGTCCATGCGAACACCGAAGAGCCATTGGTTGTGGGAGCTTATCCCGGTTCGCCGGTTCGCAGTGTCATCGTGTCCCCATGGGATGACGCAGAGGAGATTCCCCAACCCGGACCACGACAACTGTCAGGGTCCATGTCCCAGCCCCAAGGACAATTAGAGAGTGCTGTCCCTGCAGCCGAGGAAAGGACTGCCCCGTCATCCGTCATAGTAGAGGCCTCCGAGGGTTCCGAGAAACTCGCTGACGATGTTGCCTCGGACGTTGATGCTGATGGCGAGGCTGATATTGATCCTACTCCTGCTGGCGCTGTCTCGGCTACACCGGCCCCTCTTGATCCGGGACCGCTGGTTATGCCGGCGAACAATGCTGTTCCTCAACCATTCAATGCTCCGGCCGGTGTTAGTGCGAGCGCAGCCTCCGGCACGACTATCGATGCACGCCTCACTTCGCTCGATAAGGCGCTCGTGAATCTTTGGGTGCGTTGCTTGCTTCGACGTTTCTTCCTCAGTGGGCTCACACTTGACTCTACAGAGTAACGTCCTGCGTATGCAGATCGCGCACCGCAAGACACAAACTGACCACAAGACGCTCTCTGACCGCACTGATGCACTCGCGGCTCGTGTCGATGCGGTACAGGCCGACCTGCGCTGCACCATTCGTGGTGACGGTGAAGTAGATGCGCTGAGAACTCGCATGGAGGCCGCCGAGGACTTGCTCTCTCGGCTGCAGGGTCGCCTGTCGGCGACGGAGGTGGCACTCGTTGATGCGAAGGCGCAGGCTGAAGCGCAAGCACAGGCGACGGAGCGGGTGGCGGAGGCGGAGGCTCAGGTGGTCGCGACTGAGGTAAGTCCATATACGCACGCGCCCAGCGCGCTGTGCGCTCATTTGGTGCAGTCGGATGCTGCTCTGGCAACGACGACCGCGCAAACGCGCAAGCGCAAGCGCACTGATGATGATGCGGACGATGAAAACAATGTTAATGAGGGCCAAGAAGAAGATAAGCAAGGTGATTCCGTGCGATCATCATGCTGCCGAAAGGGCCCGCCCAGGAAGCGCACCCGTCGATATGCACGCGCGGCAGTGCACACAGCCGCCGCTGTTGTCGTTGGTGCTGTAGCCGCGTGGTCCGCTCTTGCGTTTGTGTGAGATGTTATGATGTTCGCCATCATCATCCTGGTGTTTGTTTTCATGTTGTCACTGTTCTGTTTTTTTGGGTGAGTAGAACCCTCCCTCTCCCAACTCTATCTCTTTCGATCCGGCCTGGGTCTCTGAAGTCCAGAACTACTATTTCCTCCATTCTTTTTTCGTTCTTTCCTTTTTTGTTTGCTCTTGCAGTAGCATGCATTTGGGGCATCTCATGGTGATGCGATGCAGTCCCAGTTCAGCATGGCCTATGGCCTTTTCTGCGTATGTGTATGTAATTCTGTGCATTGTACGGAAAACGAAAGACAGTATGTAAAAGGAGAGAAAAATGAAATGAAATAAAAGTTTGTTTGTGTTTTCTGGTCTTTTTTTTTTGGCAAGTGGTGCGGGTACGGGTGAGTTTTCGTCCTCGGACTCTCTGAGGTTCTCCTATTGGTATTCATCAATGGCAGGGCTGTGCGCTTCTCTGAATCCTATCGTCTATCTGATAATAAACTCATCCCGGCGGACAGTGTGGACGTATTTTCTCTCATATTGGTACGTACTTCACCATCGTTAGTCGCTACACGCACACGTACGCATGCTCAATATACCTGCCCTCTTCTCTTCCCGTATGGAATATGACTATGATGATGACATGACACAGATGAGCGCCTTCTTTATAGGCGTCATATTAGGCACGGCGCTTATCGCAGAAAAATGTCACGCGCTTATCGACGCCACCAAGGACTCGTGCGTTTCTCTTTCCCCATTCAATCAATTCAATTCAATCATACCCATAACCCGGTATACTCAACTTTATTTTATTTTTTGATTTCATTTAGGTTGGAAGAATGCGGATGGTTAGTTTCCGATGGGCATTTGCGTGAGGGTGGAGGTGGAGGTGGAGGTGGAGGAAGAGGTAGTGTTGTGTTGGTCAAGACGAGTAAGAAGAGGATGGATCATGAACGGTATTTGGATGCTACGCAGCGGTACGTCCATCCTCTTTTCACCCCGTCTTCATTCTCATCTGCTCTTCCCTTCCCTTCCCTTCCTTTTTATTCAAGCTCTTTGGTTGTGTTCATTCATACTCATGATTTTGCCGCACCCGCGCGCGTGCGCGCTTTTTGTGAATAAAGGGGAGTCATAAAGGCCTTCAATGCCTCGACGTTTGGTGCTCCTTCTAGTCAGAGTCAGAGTCAGACTCTGACCAGTGCCAGTGCTAGTACCAGTGCAGCAGCAGCACCCTGGCCCAGGCTCGGATTCTCGGCATCATCCTCGTTGGGTTCAGCTGCTTCGGCAGTTGCGACAGTTGCACGTCCACGTCGATCGCAGCAACTACCACCTCTTTCACCACAGCAGCCAGACATGGGCCAGTCTGCCGAGTCTCCCGGCAGTCCTTTAGTAGGAGGTGCTGGTGGAGCTGGTGTCAGTGCCGGTGTCGGGGCTAGTGCTGGTTCTGATACCAGTGCCGGTGATCGCCGTAAAGGTGGCAGTGGTACTCGTGATTCTATCTATGAGATGGCGGGTAAGTTATCGGCGTGGCCGTCGGAGAAAATCGAGAAAGCCAAGCGGTTGAGAGATAAGTTGTTGTCGAAGTAACTTGGGCGGTTTACGATATGACTCGTACGATAAGAGTGGTTTCTTGCCTCGATGATCGGTTCACTTCATTTCATTTGTACTTGTACTCTTAACTTTATTCAGTAAATACAGCACTATTGATTCCGTTGAGACCCCTCCGAGTCTAATTACTGTAAGACGTTCTGGAATGTGTTGCGTGACAAAGGACCAGAACCCGTTCCAGACTTTCCAGTAGCTCGAATGGGGTTCTGTCCCTTTCGGCTTCGTGGAAGCGATCAGATCACCACTATGGCGTAATTCTATCTACCCTCAAGCGTCAGCGTCAACGTGTCAACTGTCAATTTGCATCCGCCCAGCCCCTCCTGAGGTCTTTTGCAGCAGCGCCCGCTCGCGCTTCCTCCGTACCTGCCGCTCGGCACGCCGACTGCGCACAGCGACCGTCGCAGTGGGGAGCGAGGCGCTACGCACGGCAATACGGCGTAAACGCTTGGGCATCCGCATCGTCTCAGGGTCAAACCCGAACCCATCTTCTTCTAGATTGGCGGGACCTGAGGTGGTGTCCGGCGAGCGAGCGCGTTTGCGTTTGTGTCTGTGTGTGTGGGTGTGTTTTGTTTTTATTTTTTTGTCATGTTATTCAGGGACGACGTGGTCCAACAACTGTCCGATAAACACTTTTTTACTGTTTCACAAGACGGGATAGGGATGGATGGAACACGCACAGGGTTTTGATATTTTGAGTGGCGTCATCATCAATGATCATTCCGCCGTCCGTTGCTGTCGCTCCAGTCGCTCCCTCCGCATCGTCCTCAACGTCCATACCCATAGCATCAGCCACTGGCCCTGACTCTGGCTCGGCGTCCATCGCTTCCGCATCTGCTTCGCCAAACAGGCCTTCTAGCACGAATGGCACGCCAAGAGTGCTCACGATCTGTGCTTGGCCCGTCGTCTCTGCGCCTGGTGCAACTTGCCCGTCACTACCCGGAATCGTCGAGGGTATATGCGCGGTGTGCAACACGGGCGGCTCGGAGAAAAACGGGATTTTTTGGTGGTTCCAGTCGATGAGGACATGGCGCGCCGCAGAGAGGATGTCGGGGGTGCCACCCTACAGTAGGGAAAACAAGGAGTTTTTTTTTTCAGTTTTTTGGAGGAGAGAAGAGGAGAGACGGACTTTGTGGAGGCGTCCCGTGCTCAGCGCGAGCATGGTCAAGAATTCGATCGTCGAGGAGAACATGGGTAGGTCGTAAATCTTCATCAATCGTTCGGTTTGTGTCCGTGCGAGAATCTCCTCAACTAGTGGGAGTGTAAGGTTGAGATTGAAGGGAGAGGGTGCACACCCACCTACGGAGATTGGGTCGTCGACGTCCTCGGGTTTGACGACGTTGCGCAGGAGCACTGACGACTCTTTCTGCCCTTGGATATTGTCATCATCTTCAAATATGACACCTGGCGAGTCGACGATCCGCAAGCCGCGCTCGAGTTGCACTGATTGCAATTCCTTCGTGTGTCCCGGTTGCGCCGCAACGGCACACACCTTAACCAACCACGACGATGCACGCACCGTCAAAAATGGAGAACCCAGAGAAATGCGACGACGCACCTTGGCCCGTTTGAGCGTGTTGATCAGACAGCTTTTGCCGACGTTGGGGAAGCCAACGACGCCGACGGTGACACTCTGTGCCGCGCTCGGTTTGTACGCTTTGAGGAGGCGGAGTAGTGCCGGGGCCGTACCAGATGCCAGGTTCGTACGTTGATGCGGACCCGCGGAGCGGAAGGGGAGCGTCGGAGTTGTATGGCGAAGGTGTTTGAGCCATGCCTGGGCATTCTCCCGCGGCACCAGATCTACATTACAATAATACCGTCGAATGTCGATGACCACCGGACGAAGAAGGGAAAGAATCGGGCTTACGCACCGATTTTATTGAGTACAAAGACGAGACGCTTGCCATCCGCTTCGCGTCGGCGTACCTCCTCCTCTACCAGCCGGCTACGACACCCAGCTGGATCGCGCGCATCAAGCACGAGTAGGACAACGTCGGATTCGTCGACGACTTTGTGCAGGGCGCGGATGTAGTGCCTCCGCTGCTGCTCTTTCGTCTTGTTGGCAGCTGCGGACGTCGGGTCGGACGGAGCAGATGAAATGTCATTAGCTGATGCGGATTCTGCGAGCTGGGCTAGGGAAGAGAGCGTCGGCTCGGACGCCATCATCGCATCTTCATGCACGGGTGCATCGGGGGGAGACTGAGATGCGAGTTATTAATCAAGACAGATGAGGACAATAAGTCAGACATACAGAACGTCTGCGTTGTTTTTCTGCGCTGCGAACTTTGAGATTTGGCAGGCGTGGTACACCTGGGTCTTTTTTCAGTTCTGTGTGGATAGTCATGAGGTACTCGACTGCACGGGGATATCGACTGCTAAGGGCGCACTAGATTTGAGGGGGACAGTCGGCTTTTTTGCCTCTGCGGAGGGTGTTAATGGGCTGGACCAGTAAGAGAGCCATTTCGCTTACTATTCCTTGCCATTGGGAGATGGCGGTAAAAGAGAGATTAGATTTGAGTGAATTTAACGCCCAGCAAACGCGGACCGCACTCGATTGAGCGTGCAGTCATGCCTCGTCGTCGTGTTTCCTATGGCATCCCTTTCCCTCCCTCTACCACTCCCATTCCTCGTCTATGGCTACCACCGCTTGGCTACGATAGACATGGCTCAGTCAACCCCGTCTTGATCCCCAGCTCCGCACAACACCCAGAGCCTACTCTCCATCCACAAAACAACAACGACGAACCACGACACCGCCTTGGTGTCTCTGCCCTCGCACTCGACACCACCACCCAGCTCGTCGGTCGCCCTTCTCCCAGAGGCATTCTCTACACAGGGGGTCGCGATGGTCTCGTCATGGCATGGGACCTCAATATACCCATGAAGAAGCGTGTCCACAACGTTCACGCTACCCAGAATAGCAGTACTCGCTGGGAACTCCTCACTGGCTGGGTCGACCCTGTTGTCGATGATGCACCCGGCGAGGGTGAAGAGCTTCGCAGTGATGGTGATATCATTGGTGATGTCCGGGGTAGTTCTAAGTGGCGTAAGATGAGCGGTGCAGCAGGCACCGGCTGCATCCCGTTCGACCACCAGTGGGAATCAGACGTAGATGCTTTCCGTCCAGGCCAGGTGCGTCTCTGACATTTGTCTTAATTATGCCTTCTCAATCAATCATCTTTTCAAGCCGTCTACGTTCCGTCAGGCTGCGCAGATACACTCGGACTGGGTCAATGACATCTTGCTGTGCAATCAGAACCAGACGCGTCTGTGTTGTCTTCTCTCGCCGAAGGTTGTTCACTGATTTGTCTTGAACAGTCGTATCTGCGTCGTCAGACGGTACTGTCAAGGCCTGGAGTCCCCACTCGACACCCTTATCTGACCCCGTCATTGTCGGTACCCACGCCGACTACGTCCGATGTCTCGCCTACAGGTAATACCCAAGTTCAACTCCTCACCCTTTTTATTCACCCGTTTCGTGCCAGCCCTGAGCAAGGCTGGGTCGCTTCTGGCTCATTTGATCGCACCATCAAGCTTTGGGATCTCTCTCGTGCCGCTCAGGCTACAGCATCGCCTCCCCTCACGACCCTCGCACCCCCGGAAACATCTGGTTCCAAGACATCGATATATGCGCTCGCAGTGGATCCGCAAGGGCATACGATTGTGTCTGGGGGTCCGGAGCGTGTCATCCGCATGTGGGATCCTCGAGCAGGCAAGCGCATCGGCAAACTCGTTGGCCACACTGACAATATTCGCGCGGTCCTCCTGTCAGAGGATGCGAGATGTGTGCGTTGTTGCACCCCTCTCCCCAATATGCACTCTCATCTCCTCCCTTACAGCTCCTTACCGCCTCTGCTGATGGTATGTCGGCTTCCTTCGTAAAAGCCAAGACCTCACTCACGACGGGACAGCCTCGATCAAGCTCTGGTCTCTCACCTCGCAGCGCTGCCTGCACACATTTACACACCATACCGACTCTGTCTGGTCGCTCCACTCATCACATCCGTCTCTCGAGATTTTCTACTCCGGCGACAAGTCTGGCTTTGTCTCCAAGGTCGATGTCGAGGGCTGCGCGCAGATATCCGAGGGTGAATGTGCGCTCGTTTGTCAGGACGTCGCGCCGCCGGCAGAGGGCGTGACCAAGCTCATCGCTCTAGACGACACGCTTGTATGGACAGCGAGTGGAAGTTCGAGTTTGCGGCGCTGGCGTGCACCGTCCCGTCGCGCAGTCCGTGCCGCTGCCTCACTTGTCGAACCACCGGCCTATGCAGCATCGCGCACGTCATCGCGTCTCCGTTTGTCACGTAGCACGGATTTGCGCCCACGGTCTATCACCCTTGACCTACCCCCGTCTCCACCATCACGTCAGTCTCCCCGTCATACAAGTTCGATGAGCGTGGTGTCTCCGCCAGCCTTGGAACCACCTCTATCAACAACCAGCTTGGATGAGGGGACAGGGGAGGGCGAGGCGACGACTTGGTTCGGCTTGCCGTTTGATTCCCTTGTGCATCTCGCGTCGCCGCTCGGCGACCCATTCACACCGTTCTCGCCTGTCTATCGTGGGCGTGGCGCCGGTGCCGATGCAGACGTCGCAACTCTATACTCCGCCGCGTCCCTCATGTCGGTTTCCCCGCGCCCATTAGTACTCCGCTCGCCCTTACGCGGCATCTTTCCGACTGCTACCTCACCCTCACCCCCACATTCACCACCCAACTTCGGGCGACCCGTCAGTCCTGCACACAGCGATGGGTTGGGAGCGGGAGGAGCAGGAAATGGCGGCGTTTCTGGCTCTGGAGGGATTGGTGGGGGCGGCATTGGTGGTCCGAGTCCGCAGCGAGCGGCGTTCGAATCGCGCGAGGTCGTTGCGGATGCACAGCCGCTTTCACCCGTACCTGAATTCGTCCTTGTTGGCGGGACGGGCCTCGTGCGCGCCATCTTGCTAAGCAATCGTGTGCACGCGCTGACTGTCGATACGGCAGGCGTCGTCGCCGTTTGGGATATCGTGAGGGCGGTGTGCGTTGGACAGTTTGCACCGGAGGACGTTCGTATCGCGGTGAATGCTCATAACAATAACCTTGGTGGTGGTGCGAGCTTTCTTGAGGGAGAAAAGGCGTATGTTTACAGCCCGCGTGAAGCGCTCGATATTGTGCGCGAACGTATCGAC
>QFEZ01000375.1:17022-41805 GCA_003316425.1 Russula lepida | reverse complement strand
TCGTTTCATCCAACACATCCCCGCAAAGAAATGTCCAGTCAAAGCAACAACTCTTCCTCTTCTCAAGAGACGTGACCCCCTTCAGCCATGTCATTCGCCATATCAGTTGACGCTCCCGTTGCCCCCAAACCAATCAACCCCCTGACAGGGTTGTCTTATCAACAACAACTCAGATACTACGAGAACCATATTCCCAACCTTCCAGTTGAAGGGTGCCAACGATTGGCCGGGCCAGATGAGGTGCAAATTAACCTCATCTCCCAAGTCCAAGGCCACGCCATGTTGCCAAGGTTGGCAGCCAGCATCGCTGCAGGGGACCCATCAATTCACCCAGAGGTCCTCCAAGCCATTATCGAAAGTATGGGGGAAGGAGCACAACTGGCGCAGGCCCGGCATTCAATTGAGATGGGGCTGCTACAAGAGGCTCTCAATGACCTACACCGCGCCCCAGCATCCAGGAACACCGACCCAAATCACCCTTTTGAAGAAGCCCCGCCTGGATACGTCGAAAACCGAGGTCAGGTATATGTGGAACTCCCATGCAAGGATGGACAAATCCATCCGGCCAAATGGATCAAGCATGTGGAAGGGGGTAAGGTTGCTGCGTATACTGACAAAGACACCCTGAACAGTCTCCCGATCATTGTTCCGATTTACACCCCAAACTGTAACAACCCCATGTCTGCCGACAAATGGGCTACCGCCCTGCCAGAATGGCTCCATAGTGCGTTGGTCGGAAGTGGGACGACTTATGCCATATTATGCAAGGAGCTCGATAGACTCCCCACCAACAATTGGGGCTATGTGGCTGAAGCAAACCGATATCGGAAGTTGGACGAAGAATGCCACTCCCTCGATGCGCAAATCAACTTGCTCCAAATGGAGTGCGAGACAAGAGGGGTCGAGTGAAGTTTGTCAAGGGGAAGACTGGAGGCGTCCCTCGTTTCGCAAAAAGTACGGCATCTCCGCCTTGGCCAACGAATGGGGGCACACCAGGAGCAAACCCACATCAAAGCTGCATGGTTACGTCAAGGGATGGGGTCTGTCCGTGGACAAGGACGTCCACTCTGACGAGGAGGGTGGTGTAACCGGCCTTGGGAACAGGAGCTGATGCGTTGCTCTGTTGCCCATGTAAGAGATGAAGAACCAGTACAAAAGGAATCTTGGTCTAGTCCTGTGATGTCATCATGCGTCATGAGTCTAGATGCGGCTTCTTGTTATCTTGCACATTGGTCAGATGTTATGTTTTTGTGCCCTGTTTCATGTTCACCTGTTTGTATTGGCCTAGCCTGTGGAGGCCCTTGTACCTTTACCGTTGTTTCAGACTTTTAGACTCCTACTCGGTTTGGCTTTAGGCCCCCAGTTAGTCCATCCTGTAACAGTATATAGGGAGTGCCTTAACTGCCCTGAACCGGCAAGTTGAGTCTCCTGTCTCAATTTACACGCCTTCTTTTCTTCTCTTTCTCTCTCATAAGAGGGTCTTGCTAAGGGACTTGCAAGGTGGGAACCTCTTACTCCATCAGAGCTACATAGGAGGGTGTGACTCCTACATATCGACTTAGCAGTTTGTCTAAGCACTGACACTACCGAAGCGGCGGTGACACAAAGGCAACTTACAAACCTATTGCCAAGGAGCACAAGGCCCCTCTGGCAAAGCACTTCGGAGATGAAGTTCACTCCGATCTCTGGGGACCCTCACCCCTCTCTAGCCTCGGCGGTCGGTACTATTATGCCACTTTCACTGACGACGCCACTCGCTGGACTCAACTCTATCTCCTCCGGTCCAAGGATCAGACTTTGGATGCTTACAAATCATTCGCGGCTTGGGCAAAAACTCAGCACGGCACTGCCATCAAACGCCTGTGCTCAGACCGTGGAGGAGAGTTCACCAGCAATGAATTTACCAAATACCTTGAGCAGGAAGGCATGGAGCGACGTCTCACTACCCATGACACACCACAGCACAATGGCGTTGCAGAAGCCCTCAACCGCCGTCTCCTTGAGCGCGTTTGTGCCATGCTCCATTCTGCCGATCTCCCAAAGAATCTCTGGGGCGAAGCCATTTACCATGCCGTCTGGCTTAAAAACCGGACCTCAACCAAGGCTCTCAGCAACAGCACCCCTTTTGAGAAGCTTTTCGGAGACAAGCCCTCATTCGCTCATGTTCCTGAGTGGGGACAAAAGGTCTGGGTCCATTCGACCTCCGGCTCCAAGCTCGACTCCCGAGCCCTACAAGCACGCTGGGTTGGCCATGACATCAAAAGCCCTCATGCCCACCGCATTTACTGGCCTGGCCAGAACAAAATCAGCATCGAGCGCAACATAAAGTTCGCTCCGTCTACCATTACCATAGAGTTTCCCTCTCCTGGCATTCCCACTCCAGCTCCAGCACCAGCTCCGGCACTGGCACAACCTCCAGCACCTCCAGCACCTCCGGCACCTCGCCGCGTCGCACCTCAGCTGCCTCTGCCAGAAGCACAGGTGCCACTCCCTTCCTCCGATGAAGAAGAAGAAGTTGAAGAGAAACTCAAAGAAGAGCCCCCTTCGGGACCCACTTACATGACTCCAACAGCTGCCTCCAAAGGCAAATTCACCATTCGCATTCCGCCTTTAGCTCCTAAGAAAACTCCACCAGCGCCGACTCGCAAATCGGCATGCACTCCAAAGCCACCAGGCTTCTTCAAACAGCTCGTGAAAGGGGCTGGCACTAGCAGCATTCCACCACCGGACTTCGGCGGAGAAGAAGAAGTATCCGCCATCGACATTGGCCACATCGACCATGCTTTTCACATCAGCACTGAATCAGCCATCCACTCGTCTATGATCGACACAGAAGATCCTAAAACCCTCAAGGAAGCTCGTGCACGTTCAGACTGGCCCAAATGGCAAGAAGCCATGGACAAGGAGATGCAAACCCTCCTCAAAGCCAGTACTTGGGACACAGTCAACCGACCACTGGGCAAAAACGTTGTCAGCAGCAAATGGGTTTTTCGGATCAAACGCAAATCCGACGGTTCCATTGAAAAATACAAGGCCCGTCTCGTAGCTCGTGGATTCACGCAAATCTACGGCGTCGATTACTTCGACACATACTCCCCAGTCGCCCGCTTCTCCAGTATCCGAGCCATCCTGGCATTAGCAGCTCGTTACAACTGGGAAATCGACACTTTCGACTTCATTGGAGCATACCTGAATGGCGAACTTGGCGAAAATGAAGATATTTACATGCAGCCTACACCGGGCTACGAAGCCAAGAATCCCAACCAAGTTCTCAAGCTCAAGAAGTCCCTTTACGGACTCAAACAAGCCGGGCGTCGCTGGTATGAAACACTCAGCAGTGCCCTCGGCGACATTGGCTTCCAAAGCAGCAAGAACGACCCCGGCATCTTCTACCTGCATTCGGGATCGGATATCCTTGTCCTAGCAGTCTACATCGATGACTGTGTCATCACCGGAAGCTCCGCCGACCTCATTAGCGAATACAAGTCAAAACTCAACACCAGATACTCCCTCACGGACTTAGGTCCAATTCACTGGCTCCTCGGCATCAAAATCACTCGGGATCGCGAAGCACGAACCATTTCCCTATCCCAATCCACTTTCATCGACTCCATCATCAGTCGCTTCAATTTTCAAGATGCCAAGCCAGTCAAAACTCCTATGGCACCCGGAACACTTCCTTCCAAATCTGACTCTCCTTCAAATGCTACCGAATCAGATTATATGAAGAAGGTCCCATATAGAGAAGCCGTAGGAAGTCTCATGTATGCCGCTATCGCCACTCGTCCCGACATCGCTTTCGCCGTCTCGACCCTGTCCCAATTCCTTGAAAATCCCGGCCAAGTTCATTGGGAAGCTGTCAAACGAATCTTCCGTTACCTTGCTGGCACTAAACATCGCAAATTAGTCTATGGCAACGAGTGCCACGACTTATTGGGTTATGCAGATGCAGACGGTGGAGCTCAAGAGCATCGACGCTCCATATCCGGCTACACCTTTCTCATCGATGGAGGCGCCATCTCCTGGGCATCACGCAAACAGGAACTTGTCGCCCTGTCCACAGCCGAAGCCGAATATGTAACCCTTACCCATGCTGCGAAAGAAGGCATTTGGCTCCGCCAACTCCTCATCGAGCTCGCCCTCTTCGACATTTCACCCATTCCACTCCTCTGTGACAACCAGTCAGCTTTGAAACTCGCCACAGAAGACAACTTTCACGCTAGAACCAAACACATCGACACTCGCTATCATTACATACGAGACGTCATAGCAAAAGAGCTTATCGAAGCCATTTACTGTCCTACCGAAGACATGGCTGCGGACGCCCTCACCAAACCCCTTCCCGCTTGGAAGCTCGAGAAACACCTTTCAGAACTCGGGCTCCTTCACGATTGAGGGGGAGTGATGGAACTCAGGGGGAGCGGCGGACAACAACACGCCGACCCATTCCACAATGCCTCAATCCCGCTCCTCCGCTTCCTCCATTTCTCGAATCTCTTCATTTTCTTTTCATTGCAATCGTTCAAATCCCGAGGACCGCCATTCACGCAAGCGTCCCAAATCGGACTCGTGCTTCATTTCACCGACTCCAGTTCATCTCGAAAATGCGTCATAAGTTTATCTCTTTGTTTGCTCGTTGTTCTCAGCTCCAAAGGACTTGGTATTTCTTTATTCCTGTACCCCTATAAACTACAAAACTCCTATAACATTATCATGTATTTAAACTGTATAGTTTAGCCTCAGAATTGCATCGACTTTCCATCCCTTCTCTCTGCGTGCTCGCCTTCTCGTCGATCCTCTGTTCAAACTCTTCGTCCTCTCCATCTACTACTTCATAACCTCGACCTCGCACTTGGACCGCCTTTCACGTCTCAAAGTCTTCGCGTGGCCGTAATCGTATCATTTTACCTACAATCACATATACTCATCTAGATTAGATCATATTGTCTATACAGGTGAATACAGCAGTTATCATGCCATATGCACAGATACTGAGATCATATTGTCTATACAGACAATTCCCGCGTGCGTCCGCTTTAGCTCACCCTAATTAGCTTATCACACTTGTATCATGGGCATGACACCACTGAGTTGTTCAACATGCCACTTCATTTGGTCAAATGAGAGGAATGGATTGTCAGGATAGCAGTCCAGCAACAGATCACACCAGCCATTGTAGGTTGTCTGTGAGGCATTTGTCAATGAAAGAAAGCCTCGCAGCGACTTGACAAAGTGCTTGTCCTCGATATCGAGGCAAGGGTCTGGATCAGCTATGTGAAGCCGATCAATATCATCCTGTTGCATATTGCTACACTCTAAGGTAGCAGCTCGTAGACCAGAGATGAATGTGGCCGTTTTCTTCAGTTCGTCAATTGGAGAGTTCAGCCCCAGTATGGTATCGTCATCCAAAGATCTCAGGCTCGTAGAGACAGGGTCAGAAGGCTCAGGCTGTTGTTGAGGTGGAGGTGGGCTTTGGCATTCAGTCGGACTAAATGCTGGAGGGAATGCCAAGGACTCAGAACAGTCATATTCGTTGTTAATGTCGTTCTGCATCTAGACAATGAGAGATACCTCTAGAAACCAGAAGATAAGAACGTGCTTCAGGACTGTTCTCATGTTCCACATGCCTCCGGCGATTGTTTGAACGTGGCGAGCAATCCTTCTCCTGGACCAGACGTTTCAAAATACTCGGGACATGAATATTGTGTGCTGCCAGAATGAGAGCAAGAGACTCATGTTGTTCAGCCTGGGTGTATGGATTTGGGGGAGCCTTTCGTCGTCTTGAAGGGCCACTTGTTGACTCAGACATGCCAGCGGTAAGTGGAATGATGACTTTACTAGTATTATGGAAATACAATGTGATTGAAGCGGGGTACATGGTGATTAGACATGCGATTGAGTGAGTTTGATGGATTTTACAAATGACAATAATGGGTAGCAATAGACTCAAATTCGGACAATTTCTCGCAAAGAGCCAACTTTTCACTGGGCATGAGGTGAAGCGGCGCTCCGGAGCGTGCTGTGAGCACGAGCTGCGGCGCGAGAAAATCCGCCAGAAGGCTCGTGTACGAAATAGTCACGACACTTGGGTGTTGCTTTCACGTGACATGCGTGTACTTCCGAGTGCTCCCGCTATACATGACATCACATTGTGGAATGTAAGGTGGCGATTCCCTGTAAAGTGACGTCGTTCCTCTTATGTATGTATAATATGACCATTAGTCGATTTTTCTCCTTTCTCATCCTACCCAACATGTCCCTCCCGAACGCTGTCAAAGATACCACTGAGCATCCCCCAAAGAACGCCGTTGCCGCTCCTGTCAATAAGCGGGAGAAGGCTGCTGATGTTGACAGAAAGGTACTGCTATTCACGCCTCTTCTTCCTCCTTGCTCACTCTTCTCCTTTCGTCAGCTCCGATTCTATGGTGTCATTCAGGCTTTCCGCCAAGGGCGTTATCCTTCCAACGACCAGATTGACTCTGCCTTGAAATACGTCCTTGAACGATCCCCAGTAGACCAGGATCAACTTTCCCCTGAGAGTCGTAAACTTGTTCAAGACTGTCGCGATATCATTGAGACTGCCCGCATCATTGTTCGGAGCAAGAATTCAGACGAATTGTTCCAGAACTTTTTGTGGAACACGAACAGTGTTGACCTTAGCGACGTGAGGAAGGATCCAAATGAAATACTTCCTGTCGAGAAGTCCAAAGTCCAAGATAATCGCCGCCAGGGTATGTGTCATTTCTCTTCATCTTCAATTCGCTCACCCACATCGTGATGCAGCTGCACGGCATCTTCGAACTCTCGGCAATCTCATTGCCACGAACTCTGAAGTCCGTAAAATTCTTTCCGACTTTTCTGTTATTGGCCGCGACGTTTTGGCCCGCACCGCCTCCCACGCGGCGGAGAGTGTTCGCGTCGGTCAGGATGCCATTGCGAAGGTTGACCGACCTGCCCCTTCGGATCTGTTTGAAGCATCCGGTAGCAAGCAGGCCGCTAATGGGACTCCCGAGGGTCAAGTGCGTTGCGCGTCTCAAACTGCAGACGGTGCGCAGGTGGGTGGCCACGATGGGCGCGAGCGTGCACATCACTCCGAGGTAACCGAGGTCAAAGCTGCTCCGGGGTATGTTCTCGTTCGTTGCCACTCTCCTTCTATGAATTTAAATGGTTTTAACAGTGATACTGTTGATGCGCACGCCGAGGGTGACACCAAAAAATCTGGTCTCACAGGTCGCTTGCAGAATTTAAAGGTGAGTATCGAGCTTAATGGGGAGATAACTACAGTCTAAGTCGCCAATCAGAATGGCTTGACCGACTATATCCCTCAAGATCGTAAAGAAGAGGTACGCAATCAGATGGGGCAAAGCCGCAAAGTCCTTGCAGAAGATTATTTTCCCGAGGATCGACGCGACCAGTTCATTTATCGCATTAAGAAGGTAAATTATCTAATTTGGTGGCGCTGTTCAAGCCGTTAAACTATCGAGCAGGCCATTCTAGAGTGCCAGAAACACGACGATTATCAAGGGAGCATTCGCTGGCTCCTCGGTATATTCGAGGAGTACGGCAAACATGGTAGGCATATCGCCGCCGCAAGGAAAGAAGCCGGGGGTCAAGTTGCATCTGTACGTCATTTGTGGGGCGCTTTCACAGAAACTTACCTTTTGTTTCACGTAGGATGATGTCCTCCGGACCTCAACAACTCAGATCCGTATTCTGCTTGAACGCTTCGCTGACGGGAAGAGCACGGACATCATCATCGATCCCATAAACCAGCTTATAGATAATGCGAAGAATGATGAGGAGTTCCGTCAATGGTTCCAATCAGTTGGCGCCTACACGCGCAAGCTGTTGTTGGAACCTGGCTACGTACTTGAGCCGGCATGCAATTCGGAAGGACGTGAGGTCCGCGAGTCTGGCAGACGCTTCTACAGTGAAAAGTATAAGGCCCATTTCGATCGTCTCTTTGATTCGATTGGCATCTGGTTTAGTGCCATGGGTGAAGATCCACTCAACAAGCGCTTTGGCGACGATTGGGCGCGTCTCACTCGCGATCTACTTTTTGATAGCGAGGGTAGTCTCAAGTTCAAACCGGATCTCTGGATGGATATCCGGAAAGTCATCCTTCCATCAATTGTTGATCACGTACGTCATACCTGCTTCAATTCTGTGTTAATTAGCTGCCTGACTTGTTCTGTAGGTCGGACACATCCCTATTCCTCGAATTGAGTACACGGACGAGTCTTTGGACCTCATCGTCGAAAATCTTACCCTTCAGGGTCGTAATTTGTTTCCGAATATCGTGTCGATCGAAATGCACAACTTGATGAAATTTTCGCCCTACAATATGATCGACGATCTCAGTCATCACGAATTCACGCTGACGTTTGGGCAAATTCAAGCAGATATGCGTGATGTAGCCTTTTATTTCCGCAAGAAAACCGGCATTCCGAAGTTGAGCGATTCCGGACTAGCCGATGTACTACTCGGCGGGCAAGGCCTAACGGTTCGTTACCCCTCTTCTGTCCTTCCGACTCCTTCGCACGCTGACAGCATCGCAGGCCACTATTCACCTCGTCTCTGCGGATAAGGACAAGTCGTCCGTCTTTAAAGTGAAGAACGTCCACGTTAAAGTGGACTCGCTTAAGTTTTCCATCCGAGACTCGAAGCATGATATTCTTTATAAAACCCTCCGTTTGTTGGCGTCTAATCTGATCAAGAAGCAAATTCAAAAGGCTGTCGTAGACGCCATTACGACTGGCATGGAATATGTTGACGGCCAACTTGTCGCGGTTCGAGATCGCGTGAACGAGGCGCGTGCTTCTTCAGACAGTTCAAGGACGGATGTCCTACGTGCCGCGTTTCAAGGGAAGAGAGAGGACGAGAAGTCTGTTAGCGCGAGCAGCGTAGAGCGTAAAAGTCATTTTAAGGTTGTTGCGAAGCGCAATTCTGCCATTCTACCTAAACACGGACATCCTTCCGGCTGGGCAGGCAAAGCTCAAGAACGCGCGGAGGCTGCCACAACCGGTGAAAGCTGGCACTCAGATGCGTGCGTGTCATCCAACCCTTGTGTCGAAGTTACCTAACTTGTTGCTTCAGATTCACCATCGTTTGATATTACTAAGTGATTTTGATGGATCGAATCGATCTCTTTTCTCCTATTGATTCACGACGTCACGTAGGACTTCATGCACGTCTGTCCTCCGCTAGCTCGTCTACTTTATAATATTAATGCATTAATGATCAAACGCCGATGTCGGCTGATTCGCGGCTACGGCCGTACCTTACCATATTTTTGGGAAAGGAAGAAAGCGAGTACACGCAGTCGGTCAGATATTGTAGTACTGTATGATACATATGCCTTTCATTTGAGTTTACCAGACATCATAGCCAAGTGGTTACGGCGATAGATTAGAAATCTATTTCCCTTTGGGAGCGCAGGTTCGAATCCTGCTGGTGTCGACTACCTTTTTGGCGTCAGTGTCACAGCTGAGATTGGATTTCCTTTTCCTTGTATCCCTACACACTCCCTACGTTATGAGCAGTACTCATGCGACAGTGCCAGTGACGATAGATATCGTGAGCGTATTTGTTTGAATGGTCCTCGTGGGCTTAATATCTGTGCACAGGTCCTTGATCGCCAGAACACTCGTGAGATTTTGTGCGCGCTGCTCCATGCAATTCTCTTTCACCGCCTTTTCGGGACAATCAGACCACAAACATTTGAGGTACTTGATGTAACAATGGTTCGTCTATTGACACCACTGTCCCCTTCGCATTCCCACTACGAGGGTAATGTATGGTAGCCCGGTGTTGCTGATCCGATCATGAAACAACTCGTCGAAGAAAAAGTGGACGCCTTCTGGAAGGGTCTGGAGAACGTTGCTCTTAAGAGAGGAGAGGTTCGTTGGAGGCTGCATTTTCAAGATGCTTGACCTTATATTGTTCAAGATTTCAGTCACACTCTCGAAAAAGGATCAGAGAAAGGCGTGGCTTGGGATCACTACGTATGAGGTGCATGACAACATAGTATCTTGCTGGGGTTCACAGTACAGCAGCTGACATAGTCTGTTACTGCGTACAGGAAGAAGTTGCATGGGAACAGTGGTGCGTCTTATCCTCAAGGACCTCAACCAACCCCTACGTTTTTGCTGACAACTCGCACTTTGACAATGTAAGGATAATCAAGGCGGAAATACGTCAACCTAAGTCCGAAAAAGGTACAACGCAACACCCGTTCCCTGACCCCTTCAGCTCTACCTCACACAGGGGTGCCTCTCGATTTTTCATTCCGCTGACTGATATTTAGAACGGCAGCAATTTAACCAAAACTTGGCTGCGACATTATCGAAGAGCCTGGGCATGATGCTCACTCACACGTCTTCCGAACAAGGTCGTGGTGCCGTCCCTCCGATCACAAATTCTGATGTATCGCCATTTCCTCTCAAAATCTCTGTATGTGTCGGTGGGACCGAGCTTGTATGAGTAGGAGGTCGGCGAGCCCAGACGAGAACTCGGGATTTTGTACTTCTTCGTTGACTGTTCGCTGGGGATATCGCTAGTAGGACGAACATTCACTGGCAGGTAGTGAAATCATCACAGTACGTCGCCCAGACTGCGAAACCGGCCCTCACATTGAAATTCGGGCCACTTCGGAAGTAAACTCAGGTCCTCGATGTTGGGCATCCATTTCAACCACAACCCTACGACCGCTGGCGTCGGATTCAGAACTCTAAATTTTTGTCCCTCCAAATATGGGAGTCTTGACGGCGTCATGATTATAAGAATTGAAAACCAAAAGCACCACACAATCGATTTCCGAGTACACAGGAACCTGTGAGGGGAACACGCCCACGGCGTCTGCAAAGAATCTGCGACCATCTACTACTATGCCGTCGAAGCAGAGAATATATGCCAGAGGGATAATAAACTCGTACGTGGATTACGCAAAACTCACGAGGTAGCGTAAATCATTAGGGGTATGCGACGCCAGCGGCCTTCATAAGCTCGGATACCTCAATATCTAAGGTTATGGATGTTAGGAAGAGGCGATGTAGCTCTGTCAAGACGTACGGTCCTCTGTATGCCTCATCCGAGACATAAATGAACACGTCAGACCTAACAGCCACATTCAGCGAAGTATGATGATTTCAGTGATGAAAATGCATGCCGGGCCCTAAAATAAAGTCTCCACCGAGCTGCGAGATATTTCCTTGCTTTCCGATGTGCAATGGATTCTTGAGAGGCCCACGCTACCAAGACGGGAATACACTCAGAGATGCGAGGGCCACGCAACTAGCAGGCGGCGTACCCAAATGCTCCATAGAGTGTTACTAAGGAAACCACGTTTGAGGTAGCTGCGTTTCTCCTCGCCTTTGGGCGCCAATTGAAGGCTCGAGATCATGCCAAGATTATCGTAAAGTTTCCCATCTGGATTGGCATAAATCTCTCCTTGAAATCCAGTGTCTTCTGCAAAAGGAGAGGCGAGTGAACACAGGAACTTATTTAGTTACAGTATGAGGTGGAGACGCACTCTTATAATTCTCAATTAGTCTCCAGTCTCCACAACCTACAAGAGCCATCTTTGTAGAGGCTCCCTTTAGGGCATCCTCTCGGACAGTGGTGAGCTGGGAGACATATTGCTACGGATGTGTGCGCGTTTATGGCTCCGAATAGTGGCGAAGCTATGAGAGCACGTACCATACAGCTCTAAGGCACATCACGTCGCAGTAATTAGGGGCATAGACAACGATAAATCACGATACCTTACCCCACAGAAGAAATGCCCTTCAAACAAACAAAGTTGTCAAGAGGAGATATAGTAATGTGCGGGTTGGCTGTGCGTACGAATGAATACGACGATGGTCTTCTGATCAGCAAATATATCCCCAAACCGGACTATGCCACCCTCACTATTGAACACTCGAGTATCTACGGCGGTGTTCAACACAACTGGTGAACTTTGCACGGCAGACATGATTTGTGTGATCTGGAACTGCGTTGCCACGTGAGCCTGAGCCACATCACTCTCCGACCCCGTGCGGACTCAGACGTGTTGCCAGTAAATCACTTCAAATCTCAAGCTCAATCATAAAGAAACTCCGGAAGTAAGTCCCTGTGTATTTTCTGTTCTAGACCGTGGGACAAATCGTTGCGCAGATTGCCAGCACAACGCCTTATCATGTCGCAGTCTGTGCTTGATATAAACGAAACCTTTTTTATCCGCAGCCCATCTGAAGGTTCAGGTCCTACAAAAGACATGCACATTCCTGACTCGCTTCAAAGAGCAACGCAAAGACTTAGTTTTCCTCCGTCATATGTCGTTGTCGGCGTATATCGTCTCGTTTCAGATATGGCCTTATTTTCTCCTGTCTGGCAAAGGTGTCGAAGTGGCTTCTTGAGGGGTGCTGCTGTCGGTAGCATCTGGGTATTGGTTGCAATATTTGATTTGGCGTAACAGAACGCTGACGTTACCTTCACCTCATGCTTGTAGTTGTTTCTGACATTTTCGATTCAGCGTGGGTTTATCAGGACCTTTTGGATGAAGTAAGTGAGGCCCTTTTCATGCCTTATTCGTGCCTTACTTCTCAGCTCCCCAAACGTTGTTGGCCACGCGAATGACACCATCCTTGGCTATAGGCCACCATTCGATATTTCGACATGTTTGTTGTCGCTCCATTTTCTGGTCTGTCACCACCAATGACCGTCGTTCACTGTTCCTTTTAGGGGCCACACTAATGATCTTATCCTCGCAAATCACTTTCCTTTTCAATTTCTTCCTGTCTCGCAACCTTCGCATTGCCCGTGAACATGCATGGGGCCAGACCATTGCATCGCGTGGCAAAGGTCCCTCATTCTGGCAACCATATGTTGAAGAATGGGATTTACCACCAACAGTGGATATCAGCCAGTGGGTGGGACTTGAGAAGGTAAAGAGCAAGTTGCTTAGATTTGCTATGAAGAACTGTGGGTTGGCACATAGTTTCAAGATATCCTCAGACATTGACCTCATACCATTGATACCAATAGTAATACTGATCCCACTGCATGTTGTTCCAGTTGGTGGGTTATTTGTTATGGCAGCCTTCAAAGCATTGAATACTGCCCATCATCTCCACAAACCAGTCTGTCTCACACTTGCTTTTATTTCTTTCATTTACATTCATTTGCAGTACTTTAAACTGAAGAATATGACAAAGGAGCAAATTGCAATTTTTATTGCAGAACATAAATGGGACTATCAAAGTGAGTTTTGCTAATTGTTCCTGTGATTGTTTCTGAAATATTGTGCAGTTTTTGGTTTTGCTGCTGCACTTCTAGAAGCTATGCCATTTATTGGCTTAATTTTTTCAATTTCAAATCAAGTTGGAGCTGCTATGTGGGCTCATGGTATGGCAATACAATATATGCATTATATATAGAAATATGTGACTAATACCAAGCTAGATTTAGAGAAAAGACAACATTGGTTTGCAGAAAGGAGGAGAAAGCTTTCATAAATTCCTAGATTGGGATTCTATCAATGCAATATCAATACTGTTATTGCTGTATATTGGTTGTTGAGTTTTGGACTTGTAGTTTTTATAACTGCTCCCATATGTGTTTGTGTTTGCAGTCAGCTAGGGTTAAGGTTAGGGGTAGGGTCAATCGACGTCACGCTTAGGCCTTGGCTGGAGCGGATTATAATAAACCGTCTTTGCCTCTCTCCGCTCATGTCCATGTCCGATTCCGAGGTCGTCATCAACGTTAAGGGTTTAATTCTTTCCCCTATGTCAAATGAAGAGATTGCATTAACGAGCCTCTAGGTCCCAGTGAACTTAAGTTGCAACTTACCATAAACATCGACAAGACCGTGGCCGACCTTAAGCAAGCTATTGCAGAAAAGTCTGGTGTGGAAGCTGATCGCCAGCGGTTAATATACTCTGGTCCGTCTTTTATTCCCTTCCGTTCTCTATAACCTAATTTGTGATCTATAGGTAGAGTGTTAAAGGTAGGATTGCGTCATCCGTCCTATGCAGCCGAGATGTATCGACCTCTCTTACAGGACGATGACAAACTCTCCGTGTACAAGATTCAATCAAATCATACTATTCACATGGTCAAGGGCGCTGCCAGATCGACGAATGCCTCCTCATCGGCTCAATCCTCGACTCCGCAGCCGTTGCCGAACATGCAGACAGGGCAGAATGTACATGACCCGCTCACTCAACTGAACAGCCATCTGGGATATGGGCTTATGGCCGGTCTCAACCCATTCGCGGACATGGGAGTCAATCCTAATGATCCAAATATGGCGCGTCTCCTCATTCTAAGTATCACTGAAGTTTGACAATCGTACAGTTACAGACGATGATGAACTCCCCTGAATTCTTGCAACAGATGTCTTCCCTGATGTCGAATCCGGCAGTTCTTGAACAAGCCTTGGCATTAAATCCCCAATATGCCGCCATGGGTCCACAAGCCCGTGAAATATTCCAGAGCGAACGGTTCCGTCAGATGATGTTTGCGCTTTCTCTTCGCTCTTGGGTTGCCCTTTCCGTGCTAAATTTTCAACCAGGTCGAACCCTGAGACCCTACGCGGTATGATACAGATGGCATCGATGATGCGTGGCGCCGGCCTCGACCCACAGGCGAGCCCCTTTGGGGGATCCACTCCCGTCGCACCAGGAAATCCAAATGTACCCCCAGCATCAAACACCACCTCGACAGCCACACCGCCTGTAGGCGGCCCGCCGCCTGGTGGAACGTCAACAACGCCGAATGTCTTGGGTGGTGATCCAAATGCATTGCTACAGCTTCTAGGCGGTGTAACCCCTCCCTCTGCGGGTGCGCGTCCTCCTGAGGAACGATTCCAGGTTCAACTCCAAGTGCTCCATTTCGTTATACTCCGCGCTCCTGGATTGACATGTATTCTTTTTATAGCAACTACAAGACATGGGCTTCACCAATGCCTCGCAGAATGTGCGCGCCCTACTTGCGACAGGCGGAAACGTGCATTCGGCGATAGAGTATATCCTCGGCGGTGGTGGATTGTAGTACAGGAAACACCTTAATAGAGGTGATGGACATTAGTTTCTGCTGAGCGCCGGGCCCTGTATTAGCTTAGTGTACATACGTACCTTTCTTCGGAATCTCGACCGCTGCATTGCCCATGGGGTGGTTATAGTCACTACTCGAACATAGCAATGAGCTACAGAGAGGGCTTGTCGTCATGCGCGCCTAGTAGGTATGTGGTGATCTCATTAATTGAGTCTGATCGTGATACACTGGCATGTCATACTGGGATGGAGGCACTGTCTGTAAAAGTAACAGTATCGACGTGGGGAAGAGAAAACTATTGAAAGCGCGGCTTTTGATCGGACAAACATAGAAACTTATATCATGGAGCCCCACTTCCCAAGTTGCGACGCGATTTACACCGCGTTCCAAGGCGATATTCCAACTGAAATGGGATTCGCAACTCCCCACTGTGGAGTGCTTGATGGACCCCTTAGGACAGATTGACTTCAAGTTGTTCTGCGGATTTCAAGGTGCAAGGCAGTCGCCTGCCGGAGAGATCTAACATGTCCTTCGAAGCCGACTCGGATTGGATTATGGGTCTCCAGTGCTTGTTACCGAGCATATCATCAGTCGCCGAACGGGGCAAGGGACCGACGACAGACCGTCCGTATTCGCAGTGTTCTTAGGGTGTGAATACGGTAGAAAATGCGAAGCTACCAGTGACAGTGGACGACAATGTCGACAAGTCGCAAGTCAAGCGGTCCAAGCTTCCATCATGATAAGGGGATGATAAGAGGATAAGATCGATATTGTGATCAAATGCCTCCTCGCAGGCCGTTGTTCGAAGACACCCAGCCTCAAGTTTTAATTTCATTGCAGCCTATGGAAACTTACCCCACTTAGCAGGGTAGAGAGTGATTGAGCTTCGTGGACATGCCATTTCGATAACGTGTTCGTCTGTATTTGTCCGTCTCCTCCGTATGAATGCATCGCCCAATCTGGGAGTCCCCGTGCTTTGAAATGGCAAACTCTGGTTAGGGTTACTCATTTGTTACAACCCAAAATACTCCTCCGCCGCACTGTAAACGGCGCATTGCGCGCACCCGTACCATTCATGGAGCGTTTGGCCCATGATGTGAATCCTGCACGCCGAAAGTTGCAAGGCTATGAATTTTATCAGGAAGTGCTCGGAAGTGCTCGATACGTCGTCGCGCCAATGGTGGATCAGAGCGAGCTCGTATGTGATGCACATTTCAATTTACGTGACCTCTCAGTGCTGATGGTTGCCTAGGCTTGGCGAATATTATCCAGGCGATACGGTGCTCAAGTGAGCCACTAAACCTTCACAAAGTGATTCTTTTTTTCCTGACATCTCTAGCTCGCATACACTCCCATGATCAACGCGAAGATGTATGCGAGCAACAAGCGCGATGGTTATCGTGAGATAGCTTTCAACACCGTATTCGGGGAGGAAGGAGGTCCAGGCGACCGGCCGCTCATAGTCCAGTTCTGTGCGAATGACCCTGATCAACTCCTCGCTTCTGCACAGGCGTTAGAGGGCCATTGCGATGCGATAGACATCAACCTAGGCTGTCCGCAGGATATTGCCCGTAAGGGTCACTACGGTAGCTTTCTACAAGATGAATGGGATCTTATTTATAAACTAAGTACGTTTCATTTCATGGTGCATTATGTGCTGAAAGAGCGTGCTCACAGATGGATTTTGAGTTTAGTAAACACTCTGCACGTGAATCTGTCTATACCAGTCACTGCGAAATTCCGCGTATTCCCTTCACTAGAACGGACGGTTGAATACGCGAAAATGCTTGAGCGCGCTGGCGCACAGATCCTTACATGCCATGGCCGGACGCGCGAGCAACGCGGCCAGAATACTGTGTGTAGGCTCTTTAATCTTTCCTTGTGAGGTATCTAAATGTAAGTTGTAGGGTTTAGCTGACTGGGCAAAGGTACGCGCTGTGAAGAAGGCGGTTTCTGTGCCAGTCTTTGCAAATGGCAACATTCTTACACACGCTGACATCGCACGCTGCCTCGCGGAGACTGGTGCGGACGCAGTTATGTCGGCGGAAGGTCAATTATACAATGTCGCCCTCTTCATACCTTCCCAGACTCCATCAACTTCCGGAGGGTTGCATCCTCCCCATGCAGACCTCGCGCTCGAATACCTGGACATTGTTTCTAGTCTGAGGACACCTACTCCTCCCAGTGGGATCAAGGGACACTTGTTCAAGTTGTTGCGGCCTGCGCTGTCACGCGAGACGGACTTGCGGCACGCTCTTGGAGAACTTCGTGGCTCGAATCTTGCACCTTACTACGAAGTTGTTCGGGAGATGAAACGGAGAATGGATAGCGACGTCGAAGCAGCAAGAGGGCGTGATGCAGAGGCGGAGGGGGGTTTTCAACACTGGATGGCGCAACCATATGTGCGGCCGCTACCTGCCCCGCTAGAGACTTTGGCGAAGCGCTCGCACTCAAATCGGACACCCGAGCCTGCAAATGGTGATGAGGTCAATCGAATTAGACATAACGCCGTGCAGATTCTTGCTTCGGTAACAACGGCTGGATAATAAAACGTGTTCGATCATCCCGAGGCCTATTTGAGCGGCCTTGATCAGTTCTAGCGGTTGGGAAAGGAGTTCCTCTATGCCACCTTACTTTCCCAAATCGAGGATTATCTAATGGGGTGACCAGGACTGACAATGTTACAGTATGTAGTTCACTGAGCACCTATCACATTCCACATGCGCCCTTGATGCGAGCATTACACCTTTTCTCCAACTACGAGACAAATAATACACGCATAGTATAAGTCAGTTAGTGATCTTTTTGATCGTGCTAGGATGCCGTTGAATATCCATCCTCTCGACCTAGGCCTCCAAGTCTTATGGACCCTAAGTAGTAATGTTTTGTACCATACCATTGCAGATTGACCTGCACTGATTCAGAGAATATGCACCCATCCACTTGGAACTCGGAGGTGCCTATTTCGTTCTTACCGAGTGAACCACAAAAGCATTGCGCACCGCACCGGGAGGGTGAAGGTGCAGAAAGTCAGTGAGTATAAATTTATATGTGTGCATGTAGCACGAAATCTTACGTGATTCCTCGCACTTCAACCTCAAGCACAAACACGAACTGTCAGATCAAGGGAGATATCGGGGGACTGAGCAGGTACTAGCTGGGCACTGCTTGGTGCGACACAGATGTGTGGTTTGACGGCGTATCTTGCTGATATACCCAAAAATCACAGCGAAAGCTCACTGCAGAAGGTCGGTCAGTCAAGCAGAGAGTTTGAGCTAGTGTTAGTTGCACATCAGCTTTCCATGTAAGTTTCTTTATCAGCAAAGCTCCGTCTGATTGTAGAACTGAAAGTATGATTGGGGTAAAAGATTTGAAGGGAGGAAAGTCCCAGTTGAGCAGCTACAGTACGTTAAACAGAAATTGCGGTAGAAGGGTGGTCCTGGACTTGATCAAATCAGTCCGAAGGGATGTCTCGAAGTCGACCAGTCAGTCAGGCTCTATGTAACTGTAACTGACGCGATAGCCTCAATCTCAAAGAGCGCATCACGGGGGATGCGAGCCACCTCGACCAATGATCTAGTAGTTTTATACGAGTCACCACTGTTCAACAATACTGTAGCTCGATGGACGTTGCACACACCTTGCGGGCTGATGCTCCCCAAAAAAGTCCTGATAAATTGTGTTGATGATTCCAAAATCATTCATATTCTTCACGAAGACCTATACGGCACCATCAGGTCAAAATGTCTCGGACAGGACCGGTCTGAGTAAATCGATCAATACGTACGGTTGTCTTTACGATCTTCCCAACTTGGCTCCCGCTAGCCTCAACAATACTCTTCAAATTCTGGAGTGCCTGACGTGTTTGCGCTTCCACACCGCCCTCGACGAGTGTTCCAGTCTCGGGATCGAAACCAAGGCATCCAGAAATGAACACAAACGGTGGGCTCACGATGGCCTGACTATATGGCCCAATCGCCTGGGGTGCATCTGTAGCACGATTTAACCGCCGCCACACCAGCAGAACTAAGAGGAGTACTGACTTTCGGTTGAGACTTTTTTGAGCGAGGGGTGTGTAGTGATACTGGTCATGTTGCGTGTACCAAGTAAGCGATATCTGTGACTTGTGAATGCTTGCCAGTGTTTGGTGACGCAAGTCTGGCGCACACGACCAACGCCGAGTCGTATCAAGGATGGGAACATCGATATCGATATCCCCAAACGGGGATCAAGATCGTCAATGATACCCTTTTATCGAAAAGATAATACTATCTGATGACTACAGTAACTCCCATTATTATATCCCACTCCCGAATAGTAGAAAGTGATGTCATTAATTTCAGCCATTTTCGACCTAAAATTCTAAATGTTCCCCGCGCACAGACACGCCCAGCTCAGGTGGCAAGCCAAGGCGGTGAGTATTTTCTCAGGTCGTGGGAACTCTGGCATTGTGAAAACAATTAATAAAATAAAATGACGATTTTACTTGGTCCCTGTCCCTGTCAGGGACCAAGAACTGAGTAATGAGTACCGAGATCATCGAAAGGCCATACTGTACCCTGTTCGACCACAGTGCTCGGAACTAACTTGCCAAGCAGTAGCAGCCAGCACTTCAAGTTGGTGCCACCAATTACTCTGGGTCTGATTCCCGGTACTGTACGGTACAGAGCCGAAAACTTTGACCTGGAAAATCCCGAGCCTATCAACCAATTTGACCATGCATCAAGATTCATGAGAATGCATTGGCGGTGCGGTGCCGGTCTTCATTTACTGTAATCAAACACGACAGCTTCGATACGTACTTACAGTATCCCGCACTTGGCCTGCATGTCGTGCAAGGGGGGTGTGATGCGAACAATGATAAGGATTATGTAATCTGAAATGTCAGGACAGCTGTCGGATAAGGATAAGCCGCTCCATGTCAGGTTGGATCCGTTTTTGTTCTCGTCCATTTCATTTTCGTTCGCCCAAGTGTAATGTGCATAGATGCAACGAGTGTGGTCGACGTACCTCAACAGGTTCAGCTCTTCCACGGCGCACAGCCAGGCGGGGATCAATGATTTCTCGGCGTCGGGCCGACAGTCGGTAAGCCAATAGGAAAGCCGTCTAATCTGCGTTAACTTACGTGTCACCAACTTCTCGACGTTCGCAACTTTCACTTCTCAAGATGGACGGCAATTCGTACGTGAAAACTTCTTGCTGATAAATCACAGCTCTTTCCTAATCGCTATATGAGTAGCCTTTCTCGTCGCCTCTCCGTCGACTCTACGGCCAACTCGGCCTATTCCATTGCTACCTCAGCACAACACATGCTCCCCAAGGCCAGCTCCAACCTGGTGCCCCCAAATCAACCTTTTGCTTCAAACGTGTCTCTAGCCACTGGTTCACTTCATCCAAATTCTCCCTACCTCGGCGCACAGTCCAATCTCTCTTTATCCGTCAACTACCTCCCAACCAAATTCTCGGATGCAGTCCTCTACAATGGCCTCAAGAATCGTGGCAAAGCCTTTCACCTAGGTCCTAAACGTGGCGGAGGGCGTGAGGCTTTTCGCAGCGGTGAGGCCCGTATGCCAGGAGACGGAGACGAGGACTATGATGGCATCCAGGGAAGCTTTTTCACCAAAGAGGGTGGGCGCACTAAGCCCCACCTTAGATGGAACGGATTCAAGTGGACCCTCTTTTTCTCCAATTTCTTCGTGAGCTTTTTTTTTTTTGGCTCCGCAGTTCTCGGTTCTCCACCATTAATATGCATTAATATTTGCGCAATCGTGAACCTCACTTGCTGATTTCCTTATTTGGCTCCCGTCTTTAGTTCTCCGCATATTCCCTCGCTGGTGTCATATTTGTGCTTTGTACTTGGTTTGACGTCTGGAAACATGCCGACGTTGTTCGCGTAGGCAACCGCACCGAGCTTATCATGTCCACAATCGCTGCTGGCTTTGGCGTCATCACCTCCCTCATGGGCTGGGCTGGACTCCTCCTTAACAACCGGTCATTCCTCGCCGTGTACACCTTCTTCCTTTGGATATGTTTTGCCCTTCTCGTCACCCCGGGCTACTTCGCCTTTAAGCGGCGCAATTTTAATCTCGACGGCAAGATCAACTCTCAATGGGGTCATGATTTCGGCCTCAGTGAATGGCTTCGTATCCAGAATCAGCTCAATTGCTGCGGCTTTTTCTCCCCGTTTGTCGAGGCGGCGATTTCCCAAGTGTGCTACTCACGCTCCGTCCTTCCCGGCTGCAAGGGTCCCTACATGGATTTCGAGCGCTTCGTCCTCAAGCGCTGGTACACGGTCGTCTTTGGCCTCGTGCCGTTCCAGATCGCGGTTATCGTCGTCGGGCTCCTGTGTTCAAATCACATCACATACCGTTTCGGTAAGGGCATGATGCCCAAGGCCTACCGGCTTAGCATGAACTCGATGGCCGTTATCATGGACAACTATGCTAGGTACATACTCGCCCCATCCTCTCACGAAATGTTTTGGTCAACTAACATCTACTAGTCAATTGGCTGAACAGTACGGCGAAGACGTGGCCAGCGAAGTACTGGCTCGCTCACGTTCAAACGTGAACCTTCATGCGGATCCTTCTGGACCCTACGCTTCCGGCGCCCAGATGCACTCATCGCCATTCGATTCTAAATAAGACATACCCCAATGTGTTGCTTCACAACGAATGCCGGCTTGTCCGACTGCCTCCGCGCTCTCGCGTGTACACTTAGGGTTTCTTCACTTTCATTTGCTTTCATATGTATACCATCCTATCACGTACCCCTCTCCTTTGAATAACTCCCCTCCTTCGATCAGTTACACGTTGTCACAGGCAATTGTTTGATAAACTACACTTGGCAAGCTCGATGCTTGGTCAAAATCTAATGTGTGCTATTTTATTTAAAAAATATAGCAACGAAGGATACTGGGAAACTGTGTGGGTGTGCGGGTATAATATACTCTCAACTCGCGCTGTGCGGCCTGTTCAAAAGTTAAGCTGCTCACATGCATGACGATTCTCTACTTGATAAATTACAAGTTTCCAATTACTACAAGCAGGTGGGAAACTCCTGGGTACATATACCCATAAGGATGGTAAGTTCGTCCATTTTGGCCGATGTGTGTTCATTTTGTACTTGATTCAAGTGAGTCTGCAGTATTTACTAACAATATCAATACTCCCCTCCCCTCCCTTTTTTTTTCCTTTCTTAATCCATACATCCATCTATCTATAATAACCGCGCCCGAGACAAACTGCCTATGAAGCGAGAAGCGATCGCCCAGTCATTTCTGCATGCGGCGAGAAAGAGCCGATGGTGTTTAGTTCATTCGACTGGCAGCCAGGAGAAAGGAAATAATTGGAACGCACCCTCAGGTTGCTCGAGTCCAAACAGTGCCAACACCGTCGGTGCAACATCACACAGAGCACCTTCTTCTTCTCCCTCCTTCCTGTCCTTGTCATCTGCGAACGTGTGCTTGACGTCCTTCTTTGATCCTGCGATAATGAACGGGACCTTGTTGGTCGTATGGGCCGTGTGGGGGTTTCCGGTATCCAAGTTAATCATCTGTTCTGCGTTGCCGTGGTCGGCAGTTATGACGAGGGTGTATCCCGCCTCTTGGCATGCTTCGTAGATCGTGCCGACTGCCGCATCGGTGTGGGTAATGGCTTCGACGGCTGCGTCAAAGATGCCGGTGTGCCCGACCTATGACATGATTCACATCATCCAAAACCGAGTACCGAGTATTTAGAAATATAAATTTATAAAAGGATGATGAATTAATACAGCCCATGAAAGAAAGGAAGACAAAAAGTAGTGGACGCACCATATCTGGCGGTGCAAAGTTGCACATGACAAACTCGTGCTGATTCGCCCGGACGACCTCCGCGACTTTATCTGCGACGCCCTGCACACTCATCTTGGGCAGTTTGTCATACGTCGCGACTTTGGGAGAATCGATCATGTGTCTTTCCTCCCCTTCAAATTGTTTCTCGACGCCTCCATTAAAGAAGAATGTGACATGCGCGTACTTTTCCGTCTCTAGTATAACACGTAGGAAATGTGCTGAATGTCAATTCAAATGCACAAGACAACGACTCATATGACTGACCTGCTATGTGTGCCTGCTTGACGTCGTGCTTGGAAAGCCACTCGGCGAGCACGTTAGTCATCGCCTGAGGTGGGTAGGCAACTGGAAATGGGAACTCGGCATTGTAACGGGACATGGTAGTTATGTGCTGTCAAATTCCTCAGACAAAAACATGACAGAAATGAAGGAAGAGGGCGGAGCTCACAAGGTCCTTTGGTATGTCTACCTCGACTGGTTTAGCCAGTTTACCAAGTACGGTGCTGATTTCACGCATGCGGTCCGAGCGATAATTGAAGAAGAACAAGGTGTCATCGTCTATGTCACAACCACACAACCATGCGGTAAGCACAAAAACGGTAGGGAGGATAGAGCGAGAAAAATCCACCTTTAATCCGACCCAAATCACCATTCACGATGATAGGCTTTAAAAATTCGTCCGTCTCGTCCTTCTCGTATCTAGCTTCGATCACCTTGACATAGTCGCCATCTTCAGCGACGGCTTCACCTTGCCCATGCACGAGGCCATCGACAGCAATTTTTATGCGGTCCCAGCGCTTGTCGCGATCCATGGCGTAATATCGTCCCACAATAGTCGCGACTTGACCAATGCCGACTTTCTGGATGAAATCGCGCAGCTCACGCGCGTAGCCGGCTGCAGAACGAGGTGCGGTGTCGCGCCCGTCACCCAAGAAATGGATGTACACATGCGGCACACCGACCTCCTTGGCGGTCTCGAGCAGCGCATATAGGTGTGTATTGTGAGAGTGGACGCCGCCATCCGATATCTATGCAGCCCCGTTCGGAGGTCAGGTTGTAGTTACAGTGAGATGGCGCAGAGAGGATAAT
The DNA here is from genome assembly GCA_003316425.1 of Russula lepida. NCBI lineage: Eukaryota > Fungi > Basidiomycota > Agaricomycetes > Russulales > Russulaceae > Russula > Russula lepida. Next base: position 17,846 of record QFEZ01000375.1, on the reverse strand, counting down.
GTCGTACGAGACCGAGAAGGTGCAGCCGTCCGTTGGTGTCTTTGGCACGCTTGAAGCTCGAGAGGATGGCCTCATTTTTGTGGAATTGGCGTTTCTTGATCTCAACATCAATCCGGACGATATCTTGCCATACGATGCGCCCCGCACCAATATTCAAATGTCTGTTTTCCCTCGCTGGTCAGCGGGACCTCCGGACAAATGACAGAGGGCATCGGAGAGAAAATACAGACCCGACTTCCGAATTTCCCATGAGCCCATCGGAAAGTCCGACTGCTAGCCCATGAGCAGCAACTGTGCGGTACGCATTTCCCTTTGCGATGGTGTCCATGTTCGTCGTCGTGCCCGCCTCGATGGCATTGCCCTTCAGGCCCTCCTTATGAGCGACACCCCAACCATCGTGCACGCTATCCCAATGCAATACCACGTCAGGATCGCGGGACAGTTTACGTGGGCGAAGTAATTACATGAGACAGATCTTGTTCTTCACTTGAACCATGGCGCGTGGGAGAGGGGGAAGAGATAACGGAAATTCTGATCCGTGGCTATTTAAATAAGTTGATGGATCCAAGCCTGGCGTTACGCCTCCCTCAGCCAATTGGACCTCCTGCACACTACACACGGGGACCGAACGGAAAATCCACAAGTTTGAGTGGAACTTCGGGCTCAACCCACGAAATATGCCGAGATGGACCACACTTTTTATCACAACCCAAACTCGGTGGCCGAATAAATATCCTTTTCGTTTCTATGCACTTTGCTTCCTCTCTAAGCGTCTAAATTTCTCGTACTTAAAGTTTGCAATCACGAAGCGAAGCGACGCAAGA
>QFEZ01000375.1:0-12397 GCA_003316425.1 Russula lepida | reverse complement strand
CCAATACCCGGGTAAATAGACCCGCCGCCGCCGCCGTACAGGCCCATGATGTCCCACCCCTCTCCTTCCGACTCAATCCCGCGACGCCTGCGCGTAATCCCTACATCCCCGCGCACACTGATCCACGTAATTGGTCGGGCATAGTCGACCTGCGATCCCCACAGCCGCCGACCCTGTCCTTACCGGCAGCGTCAGGAGCCGGTACAGAAAAAGATGACGAGCCCATGTTCCCAGCGGGCATGTCTCCGCCTGTGATGGTCCCGTTTGCCACGCTCCCCTCCCTGGGCCGTTCACCGGTCAAAACGGCCGCCGAAAATATCCGTCGTGCGCTCGTGCGTGATACCTTGCATGCTGGCGGTGGCGACACCAACATCAGCGCTAGCGCGAGTGGCAATGGCAGCGGTAGTATTGTTCCGACACCGCCTTCACTTGCCAGATACACGCGTGATACGAGCGCGAGCCAGAACAGCAGTTCGAGCCTTAGGCCAGATCTAGAACTTGAGAGCATGATCCGTCGCGTCCAGGACCCCAGTCAGCCCCACTGGTGGCGGTCCTCGGCCGCTTCCTCCGCTTCCACAGCATCGATTCCAGATAAGTCCCTTTCAACTCCGTCATATTACACGACGCCTGCACCATCTACACATGTATATGCGCATGAAGCGTTACCAATATTACCCGAGACGCCTTCCTCTGGTGTAGCTTTACCGGTACCAGGAGGTGATGCAGAGACTACGATCGACGCGATGCCTGAAAATGATGATGCGTCCGTATCTACCTCGACGTTTTCTTCTTCAGGTGAAGATTCGGTTCACAACACAGCACACCCGAGCGCCGCGTTCCTACTAGCGTCGCGTCAACGCGGGCGGCACGATTATGATGATGATGACGACGACGACGACGATGACGACGAACTGGACCATGACGATGGCCTCGATGAGTCGCTCGACGCAGACGGAGATGCTGGTGCTGACGTTGCGCCTGTGCATCCGTTTGCGCGCGCACGCGCATTCACACATGGGGAATACGAGGATGACTCGTTCGATTCACTTGATGGTGAGGGAGAAGAAATGCCCGAGGAAACTGTGTTTGGCTTGCGGCCCGCTGAACGCAACGAGGCTGCCCGGCTGCAGCCCCAGCTGCGCATGTACGGCGAGGAATTGTTGCAAGATACGATGGACATCGGGACTCGATTGGCTCGGGCGGGCCGTATCGAGGAGAGTCCGACCCCATGGGGGACTGGCGGCGGCGGGGGACGCGGGGGGTAACTTCCACTTGTTTTTGTTTCATTATTACAGCCATCAGGTTTTGGAGATGCGGTTTACTTCGTAGTGCGACTACTACAAGAGGAGCAGTTACTTTGTACAATTGTATGACTTAGTAAGCGTGTTTAGAGTGCAAGTGCAGACTCTGCCTGTATCATGACGTGCTTCCAATCAGGCTGATGGTAAGACTTTATGAACTGTTCGACCTGGCTCTCAGCCAGCTCGTGAACCCATTCCGTGATCACTTCTCCTGTTGTTGAACTCGCTCTCAGGCTGCATCTCAGTTATAACCGTGACGACTTTCCGTTGGACTCCACTCCCAGTCCAGTCTTCCATCCACAGGGGTTCCCTCCCCGTCTCGTCTTGAACACTAGTACTGCTTGCGCTGCGGCCCACTAGCAGAAGTGATAAACCGTAGAGGTGCAATTTCAATTAGGGCAACGTACTGCTCGGGCTTCAGGGGTACGTTATCGAGAGCCGGACCTGGACGCCGACCGACGTGGGAGAAGTGGCGATGGCGACGAAGGGCACCCACGAGAGATTTCACATGTACGGTATACATTTCTCAAATTTGGAACGGAGCAGATTTGTTACAACCATCAGTCAGAAGACGGATTGGTTACCCTGTAGTAGCGACTAAGAGGAAACCGTTGGTGTGTATAATGAGCGTCTATGATACGTTTGTAGGTATGGTATGGGTGCGTATGGATGCGCATGCAGCATACTGACTCGAGTACTGTAAAAAGCGAATGTTACGGATACGTATGTCGGGGTGTTTCTGGTCACCGATTGTCCAAGGTCCAAGAAAGAAAAGAAAAAGGACAATAAAAAAAGCGGAGTTGGGAAGGAAAGAGAACAGAACAGAGAACGAATGTCCGAGCGCGGTAATGGTGGTGGTGTGCGTAATTTGTGTTGTGCGACCATAAAATAAAGGGGAGGATGCGGATCCACCTTTGCGCCTGCGCACGTGCGCACCCCTCGGAACTTCTCACATCTCTCTCTCCTCCCAACAAGAGATAGCCATGCTTCCACAACTTCTACATGATAATGCATTCTTTGTCTTTTGCGCGCGACATATCACCACCACCATCATCCCCACTGTATCCGTCACGCTGGACAACGGAATCGGGTGCAATAGGTCCAGCGACGTTCCCACGCAGACGCTGCGCCGCCCTCTTGTCACCGAGATCCGCAGCTTTTTTGAACATCGCGGTTGCTCTGTAAACGTTTTTGGGGTTTATGTCAAGTCGAGCGTTTTTTTTTTTTTGGTCATTATGAAGGCACCATGGTTCAGTCAGCAGTAGTCATTACCGTGTTAGGAAGCGAACGCACTCTTGTGGGTTGGGTGAAGTTCCAATCCCGACTTCGCAGAAGTATCCGACGGCGTACATGGCCTTCGCGAGTCCTCCGTCTGCTGCACGTTTCGCCCATAAAAATGCCTCGGTGTCAGATTGTGGAAGTACGCCTGGAGAGCCGACGAGGTACCAAGCCGTCAATGCAAAGCATGCATCGCGATGATTCTGCTGAGCGGCGATATTCTGCAAGTTCTGTTAGCTGGTGTGTGGTATAGCACGGGAATGACGCACATAGTAATGGATGGACAGCGCTGGATCCTGCGGACATCCCATCTTTCCGTATTCGTAGCACTCACCAAGGCGGTAAGCACTTGGCGCATAGCCTAGCTCTGCAGCCTGAGCAAGGAGCTCTGCAGAATATTCATAGTCAACGAATACGACGTTATGGATTCCCCGTTCGTGCAAGAGTGCAAGCTCGTGTAATGCATGGGGGAACTCGGCAGTCGCATGTTCGGCGGAGCGTTTGAGCCATTTAACACCTTCCTTCGGTCGCTTCGACAAGCCCAATTCGCCGTTAAGTTCGGCGATTCCGAGCCGGTATAACGCGCCTGGGTGGGAAGAAGCCCCAGCCTTGCGGTAAAACTGTACTGCTTTTGCGGACTCCCTACGACAGCCCCACCCGTTCTCGCAGCACGTTCCAGCACGGTAGGCAGCGTCCGGGTGGCCGTGTTTGGCAGCAAGGATGAAAAGGGGAAAGGCGCGGTCAAAGTCTTGGCGGCTCTTGTGCGTACCGATGCCATTCGCGTAGCAATCGGCCAGAAAATACTGAGAGGGCATGTGTCCACGGTCTGCGTTCCGCTTGAGAAGGGAAGTGGCCTCCTTGATGAGATCTTCGCGCTTATCCACTGCCTTTTCCACATCCATCACGTTGGCCGGTGTGAGTTCGGGAATGGGGAGCGTCTTGGAAGCGTCGACCATGAAGACGGCAAATTCGAACTGCAAATCTGGATCTTGCGTCTTTTTGGCATTAGCGCGATAGAGCTCCAAGGTTCGTTCATGGGAGAGAAGGGCCGCTTGTTTACCGGGGCGTAGGTGGGAATGGTCGAGGATCGGACCTGGGGTCGGGGAGTGAGCTCGGACGGATTGGTTGGTGATTGAGCGGGGAGGGCCCGGGGCGGCTGGCTTGTAGGGTGGTTGATCGCTCTGGTAAAAGTCATCCGCCTCGGGCGAAGGAGTTCCATCGTCGTCGATGTACTGAGGCTGCATTTGAGGGGAGTACTGTTGCGGTGTGGGTTGTTGGGGAGGAGGTAAAAACTGAGAGGAGGGTCGAGACTGGTCGGAGGGACGAGAGTCGACAGGAGGGATGTATTCATCGTCGTCTGTGTCATATTGCGGATGCAGATGAGGAGAGGGGTGTTGGGATGACGGCCTAGGTAGTTGTCTTAGGGGACGGTTGTCGAGGTGTGGATGGGGTGCGTTATTATCTGCTGGAACTGGCCGGGTAGTTGAGTATAGATCGTTATTTAAATGGGAAGAATTTGGCCGCGATGAGGACTCGTACATTGGAGAAGGAAAGGTGGAGGTGAGAAGACGATGATGGTACTCTTCAAAGCCACTTTCACCAGAGTACCCGGCCCGCTACGCACAAATCCGGTTCCACCTCAATCACCGTCTGTCTGCATCTGTATTGTATAATAAACCATCGCGGCTGCACCCGTTGAAAGCTTCGATGTGAGACTCGAGTGCCCTGCCACGCCTCGGAACCCGAAGAGGACACAGCATCAATGCGCAGCCAGCTTATCCAAATTGGTCCACTTCCGGATATCATCCACGTGATGGGGCTTAGTAGCCTTAGCCTCGGCGGCTCTATCTCAGTCAATACATCGTGGCAGAGACAGCCCGATAAATGACGTTCAAATTGGTGGCGGTTCTACGAAGGTTGTATACAAAATTCAGGGGTCCCTTCTTTTGTATAGCAGATGGTGATGTGAATTTGATGCCTGAGGTCCTCCTGGATGTTTGAGCTTACTTGAGCAGGCATGTCGTGCTTCCCAGTCTTTCTTCGTACCGAAAATGTGGGAGTGGAGAGAGGTGGGTCGTTGCACGTTAGCATTCGGAAATGCACTGTGAGATGAACGTTCGCGTTTATCGCACAAACGGTCTTGCAGATACTCTACCACATCGGTGATACCGTGATTACTCATTCCTCAGGCGTGATTGGACGTACTAGTATCGGCTGCTCAGCACGGCCCTTCGATTGATACATCACAGGACACAACACGCCTCAGACAGCACGAGCCTGCTTTATCTCTTCCACCATGCTCAAGAATATTCTCCCTCCTTCATCGTCGAGGATATCGCAATTCCAGCGTTCCTGCGGCGCTGTGTTCGTCCAGAGCTCGGGCAACGGGCCCTTCACGATGCCCCCTATAGAAGCAGAGCCTAACTTAGTCCCGATCGCCTGCCAGACCACTGACAAACCTTTCGCAAGCTCGGCTCAAGCATGCCTCCGTCAGCATATTTTGTCGTGATCCGTATATCCTAGCGCGCAAGACCGGTTGGCGACAAGAATAGCCAAGTTCGAAACAGATGCACATGTAATATATTCGGCCAACATCGCGCTCGCGTGGATGGATGGTCAATTGGTAGAACGAGGTGCTTACCTTTCCCTTGAACTTTGAACCTGCGCCAAGGGCAAGAAAGGGGATTCAATTGCCATCGTTAAGGGGATTAGTAAGAACACAGACATCATAATATCACGATTACTTTTATTAATTCTACATAAAGTCTTTTCCAATTACGGTGCACGAGCACAGCACAGCATACAATCCTATATACGATCTAAATGGCATGGCCCTGATGACAATAGCATAAACGAGGTATCGCGATCCTTGGTTTGCGAGAGAAACGACTGAAGAATACAATATCATACGACTACATGAGCTTGAGCGTTTTGAGGTTGAGCCGAAGAATAGCTTCGCGGACTATTATTAGGGCCAACATCAGTAAAGACGAAATCGAGGGTAAGTAAGCATACCATTTGCGATTATCTGCGCTGTCTTTGTCTTGTCTATGACCGCGGTGTAGTGGACTGTAACCAGTTCAGCTGTAAGTTAGTTTCTGTGTCTTCGCATATCGTACGTACCGAACAACTCGCGACCGGGACTAGTTCTATATTGGTTGTGCAACGTGCCAAATTTGTTGCGCAGGTCTAATAAGTATATTATCAGCGAAGGATCTCTTATCATCAATAACTGGCTGTGCGCACATTTCGCCACCGACTCGTAATTGTTAGGCCGGTCACCGTACGTGACCAAATAATTCTTGAGCTGAATGCCTGCCTCGAGCTTCCCTCGCAAAAGGTCACACTTGTTTAGGAAAAGCACAATCGGAACCCCCTCGAGAAGCTTATTTGAAACAAGACCACGCCACAGCAGTAGCGAATCCTCCAGGCGATTGACTCGTGGATCCTACAGCATCCAGTGTCATTGTCAGAAGGGCCCGTGACATCGCACAGATGGGTGCGGACCTCGGTGAGCACTTGATCAAATGCCGAAATGGGCGCCAGGAAAATGACGGCGTTCACTACAGATGGGGTTGATAAAAATAAAAAAAATTGATGTGCAAAAGCAAGTTTAAACTAACCATCTTGGAAATACGGCGCCCATGCGTGGCGCTGACTCCGTGTGCCCCCAACGTCGTAAATAACCCAATTACTGGCTCCCCGCATGGCCCCCATACTGATAGTGAAGTGATGCTCAACAACGCCCAGAGTCTTCAGGCGAGCCTTTAAAACGTCCTCTACAGCACAGTCAGAATAAATATATGAACGATATCAAAGACCATACCATCTGTTGGGGTATATGTTTTTGCAGTAATGCGTTCTATTTCGTCGAGGTAGCTATATTTTTAGCTCAGCACTGTCATGTTCTCTCACACGCTGGAGGCCGCAAACGTACAATCCGCTGCTATCTTGCAGCCTGACCCGTTTTTCCACCAGTCGGCGACGCACCCATTCATCCTTCCAGAGCCGGACCATGGTGTCACGATATCTATGAAGAACATGCACCGGGTCCGAGGGGTCTTCCAACCACGAACTTGAAGTTGACAAATGTTTCGAGCGACTGCGCCGCAGGGTGAAGGCCCGCTTCCAGTTGCTTGTCGTGCGCACGGCATACTCGCCGCGGGGAGCAGACCAACCTGGTGTGCTCCCATCTCCGAGGCGGGTAGCCTCGTCTTCGTTATCGTCTTCACGCAAGCTGCGAATCAGTTTGCCTTCCAGCTCAAGAGCGGGAGCAAGTGCTACGCTGTATTCGGCATACTTTTCAGCAGCGATACGGTGGAACTCTGGGTCTGTATGCGCCGAAGAAATGAAGCTTTGCCCATCGCTGATCAGGGATGCAGAGTCGAGGAGCTCTGGTACTTCCTCTGTGGAGATGGTATCAAGAATTCTACAAGGCGATGAGCCACCATCGTACTGGTGTTGCTATCACGAAAGGAACGCACTTTCGAACAGAACGGATGAGATTGAGATAAATAACAATGCGCCATGCTATTCGCTCAGCCTGGAAGGCAGCAGGTGTGTGGAGGAGCTGGAACTCTGTGATATACGAGTGAGCATGAGAAGCGGGGCAAGAGTATATGCGTGTTTGTGGAGCGTGAATGATGGGCGGACATCAAATGATATGTGATACGCGTGGCCCGCGACGAGGAATGGAGTACATACGTTTGAGGGTTGTACTCTTGCCGCTCTCACTCTGCCCCAGAAGAAGGATCCTGACATCAGGTCTAGTCTTTCTGAGCTCTGCACGCTCTGCACGAAGTTGGTTATCGATTGCATCGCTGACTTGCTTGGCTAATTGTTCTGCGAGAATACGGGCATCGCGCTGAGCGGGTGTCTCACCGGGTGGTGGGCGGAGAGCGACCTCGAAAGGGTCAGCGAGATGGTTCTGTGTCACAGATTTTGCTGGGACCATGGCGGTAAGAGGGAGAGAGTAATAAATAGATCAACCGGAGGCTCTGTCCCTCCATTCCTTTTCCCCGTCCGCGGTCAAACCCCAATCGGCGATGCATAGTCGAACGAATACATCGGAGATCGATCAACACTCCATCAGCCCGTCCATGGACCTCACGTGACTGCAATCTTTCTCACGCATGCGCGTCGCGTCTCTTCCCGCCCTCTTCTTTCCCTCTACTCATGTTCTTAACTCGTTCAGAGTACGGTAGGTTTTTTGTTTGGCTAATTTATGCATTGTCTTACTCGAATCGAGATCGTGGTGTCAACACTTTTTCCCCTGAGGGTCGTCTATTCCAAGGTACAAAACTTGCACTTATTCACGAAACCCAATCTGACTGAATTCCAGTTGAATATGCCATCGAGGCTATCAAGGTCCGCACCCCATTATATGCGGTATGTGACCAATGCTGATTCTTTACTTCCAGCTTGGTTCGACAACTGTAGGTATCCGCACCCCGGAAGGCGTCGTCCTTGGTGTCGAGAAGCGTGTCCAATCGCCCTTGCTTGAAGCCTCTTCAATAGAGAAGATCATGGAAATCGACACACATCTCGGTTGTGCAATGTCTGGTCTAACTGCCGATGCGCGGACTATGGTTGACCATGCCCGGGTCACCTCTCAAAACCATGCTTTCACCTTTGACGAGCGTATCAAGGTCGAGAGTGTCACACAAGCAGTATGCGATCTCGCCCTCCGCTTTGGTGAGAGTGTACATGATGAGGATGCCATGATGAGCCGACCGTTTGGCGTTGCTCTATTGATCGGTGGTATCGACGAGCTTGGTCCCCAACTGTGTGTTCCACGATATGCCGCCATGCTTCTTCCTAACAGTCCGCAGTTACCATACCGATCCATCGGGGACATTTGTGCGCTATGATGCCAAAGCAATTGGCTCTGGTTCCGAAGCAGCCCAAAGCGAACTCCAGGATAAGTGGTACTCGGTGCGCCTCAGTTCTGTATAAGTTAAGATGTGTGGCCCTTACGTATTCATAGCAAATGACTCTGAGAGAAGCGCAGGTCCTTGTTTTGAGGGTGCTCAAACAGGTGATGGAAGAAAAACTCGACCAACACAACGTCCAGCTTGCTCAGGTATGCAACAATTGAATCATCTCGCATACCGTCACGTGATATCGAATCCATGTACAGGTCACTGCCGACAAGGGCTTTCACATCCTGGATGAACGTGCACTGAAGGAAGTCATAGATACGATGTGAGAAGCGAGCGAATCCTAAACCGACAGATTGCGGAGCTGTATCAACAATTTCTGCTTACTCTCATCCATTCCATTTCTATATCGGCGGTGCACCTCCGAAATAACACAGATGGCGCAAAAGATATGAGTCAGCCACGGTGCGCTATTCATTCGCCCACCAGATTTGTCCAAGTCCCCGTTTCAGCCAGGTCTTCTATCGGAAGAATACCGGAGGTATTGTATGGCTACAGCTACAAAACTCTATCTCGAGAATGATGGACAAAGGAAATGAAACTGCGCAGATGCACAGCTGATCTTGTGGACTGTCGCAATGTGTAATGCTACAAGAAGGTCGAAGTTGTCGGTATCTGACGACGAGGTAACTCCGCAGAAGGCAGAACAACGAGAAGGGAATGCTGTTCATGGCGCGCGGCTTGCGTCCCGATGCCAACGACTGCGTAGTGCGTCGTACACGTGCTGTCAGGCCGACGAACGAATGCCAATGAGACCACGGAAGGGGTAAGAATAAGCGGGAGTGAATCGGGGGAACGCGGGAATTATGGCTTTTACCTGCATGAGAGCCTTTGCCCGGGTGCGCTGCGGCCGAGTGCGGTTGCTCCGACTACTACTACTCGCCGACGAGCATGATGAGCCTGCGGTGGATGCGGGTTCGGACTCTGTCGGTGAAGGCTGGACGATCTCTATCTCGGCATCGGCGTCAAAGATGTCCTTGGGCTGGATTTATACGCAAGGGGGTTTCAGCGGATTTTATTTTCATTCATTTGTTTCTTTGATGGAAGATGAAACAGAAAGTCCGTTGAAATTTGTTACATACCAGGGCGAAACTTGAACGAGATGGTGCACGAAGTGGCGAGTTGGAAAACCGATAATCTACCGTCTTTCTCGCGTCAACGATTGATTGATGCAATCAATTCGATCAGTACGGGGAGGAATGGAACGGAAATAGAGAGGGATATCCTCACCTCTAGAAAATTGCTGTCCAGTTGGGGCGGATAGCGGGGCGGATGTGGCCCATCGGGCGTGCCGAAAGCTGGCGAGGACTTGCTGCGACGAACTCCGAGCCTGCCTCGTCGGCGCATGCTACGCCGGGTCGCCATGGCTGGCTGCACCTGAGATAGAACGAAAGTGATGGAAGGCAGCATCGGGTCAGGCGAGCGCATATTCTGTCTTTTTTTTTCTCTTTCTCCGTTTTCTATAAAATGGCCGGAGGAAGAAAGGAAGGGGCTTGCTGGGGAGCAGGCGAGCACGATGCGGGATCGCTTCTACGTTGTAGGGGTCCTTATATGTATTACGGACGACCCTCTTATGAACCTTCTCGCTGCTGCTGCTCAGACGATTCGGTTAAGACTCATACGTTAGGCTAACATTACATTCGAAGAAACACGTAGACATCATGCGAGGCGTGGCATGCGGCGCGGGCGCGGCGGCGTGTAGAATCGTAAACCGATCCAAGAAGAGGAAAGAGAAAGAAGGACCCAAGGTAGAGGAGTCATCTCTTTCGTGTTCACGATCGTGATCGGTTTGGTTTTTGTTTTCCAAGAGGTTCCAGAGCCAGAGTCACATCACCTCATATCCGAGTCCCGCCGCTGGCCGTTGGCGTATGGGGGTGCCAACGTCCGCTGTCGCCGTGCAGTAGGTAACACGGAGACACGGGACGAACGGGTGCCACTGAAGGAAGGAAGAACCGAGATAGGAAAAGAAGGTCCATCGAGGCGTGTTCGGTTGAGGGTTGCTACGGTGCTGTACTGTAACAAGTAACAGTATAGTAAAGTAATGGCGGTCAACGGCTGCCGCCACTGCCCAGGCTGTTGCTACCAGTGCTGTTGCCGCTTGCTATGTCATGAGAGAACCAGAGTATTTGTGGTAGATGAGACTCAACAGCAGTTGGTGCGCGGAAGACCAGGTACAGTACAGGAAACAAACCAGCGCAACCGGCGGTGGAAGAGGGGTCTCGGTTCAGTTTCCGCGCACACCAGATCAAGTAAATGTATGATGTGACTCACACCCATCCTAAGTCTGGTCCCAGCCCAAGTTTTCCCAAGTTTTCCGTACCGACGAATAGTCTTATTTCTACTATTGTTTGTTTCTCCGCCAAAGTCTACATGATGATGATCAAAAACTGGCATCAACCCTCACTTTTGCCACCGTAGTACAGTTGTAGGATGGCCGAGTTTGTCAAGGAGTCGCATGCACTCAACCGAGGATGAGAGCTAAACGGGCTTCATGACTCGAACTTGTGACCGCGGGTGGGCGGGGAATAAGAGGTCCGTCGTTTGCCTAAAGGAGGCTCGCGTAGAACGAGTACGTTATCATAATGGGGGTTGCGCATGCAATACAGTATTGTATACGCAACCATCATTGCACTTTGGGCGAGATGTAACTAGCGCTGTCCTTACTGTACAGTACTGTATGAATCAATCAATTACGCCGGCCACTTTTGCGCCCAGTCCCCGGCGAAATACTTAGCCAGTGAACAGCCCTCTTGATTTAGGGAACTGAGGAGGAACGGCCGGCGGGACGACGGACTGAAACGTCAGCATAAAATGTTATGTTGGAGGCGGTAAGCCAGCCGCAAATGATAGAACTAGACAAGTAGAGTAATACCGTAATTCCAGTCAAAATCACCCTGCCACCAACCACAGAGTGTCGCAATTACGGACTACTGTAGAACATGGTGAAATAAAACCCGAATGGAGGTGAGCGCTATTCATGTGTCACGGTCCCATGGCGACAAGGGAGGCGCCTAAAATTACTGGCGCCTGCCAGTGCCAGCCCCGAGTGAGCCCACACCGTTTACGGTGACCAATTCCAGGGCTTTTAGGTCGCGTCCAGCATCATAACTTACTGTAAACCTGGCTGCAAAACGGCGCAAAGATAATGCCTCCACTTTTCCTTCCCCTTTTTGGGAGTATTTGGTTGCTGAAGCGGGTCGGAAGGGCACGTACCGGAACAGGCTCATGATCAGGTTGCCTCTGCGTTCAACGCTCGCTGGTCAACCATGAATCACAAATACGTCTCCGTATTTGTGAAAAGAAAACTCACGTACGTTTAAAATGTGGAACGCTTTAACTCCCCATTACCAGAGAGCCATGGTCTCATGCGAATCGTATGATTGCTACAGTGGCAGCGCAGGAGGGCGACGACCGCCACGACCTACGGCCAACTTAAAAAGAAGCGAGCCCTCAGGGCCTCGGGCCTCAGGCCCTCGGTGGAGGGCGGGAGGAACTCGAAATCGATCCCGGTTATGGTGGTGCTGAGACTAAGTTACTGCCATCTCCAAATTACTGGGTAATGAGTTACGTTAACTTTACAATGGCTGCCTACGCCTACTGCTCATAATCACAAGTAAGCCCACACGTTCTTTGGTCACTATGTATTGCAACCGAATGGGTCACGCTCATTTCAAACGCAAATTCCGCTCTCCGCTGTCATATGCCACGAATGCCGAATGTAAAGACCCTTGTCACCATTCTAATATTGTATTATATAAGCTCAATGTATGAGATTGAGTCAAACCTTGATTATGTTAGCCAGCTGTACCGCCTGTCAGGACCCTTTATCTCTTGCTCATGGTACAAGTGAGCCATACCTTACTCTAACACCACTTTGAC